>PJEM01010432.1:0-62650 GCA_004023845.1 Helogale parvula | reverse complement strand
AGGGAGACAGAATCAGAAGCAGGCTCCAGGCTCTGAGCTAGCAGTCAGCACAGAGCCCAACGTGGGGCTCAAACCCATGAACCGTGAGATCATGACCTGAGCTGAAGTCGGAGGCTCAATCGACTGAGCCACCCAGGCACCCCATATGTGGTGATATTCTAATGAGTTGAACCTCTATGGTAGGTTTTTGTGCTTGTTTTGTTTTGCTGTTCTTACCTTAAGAGAAAGCTTGCCTTTTTTTTATTATTATCACCATATACGGGATGGCCTGGGGGCTCTCGATCATGAATAAACTTTACCTTAGTTCTATCTGTCCTGGAATTGACACAGCATTTGATCTTACAGGTTTAAGAGAAATGACTAAGAAATGTACTTCAAGTATCCATATCAATTTTTCAAGGTATGCTGGGGAAACTTTTATTTTTTTTTACTTTGGTAAAGTTCCTTCAGAAAATGGCTTAAAGAACACCTAGTTCTATCACACTGAAACTAGAGTAGACTTTTACTAACAGTACATATGCATTTATGTCATTGGGTTGAGGAAATTAGTAGATAAAAACATTACTTGAGTTTTCACCACTGTACTTCATCACCCTTGGCCAATTTGAAGGGAAGAAAGAAAAGGTCTTCTAACATTTAAGCTATGAATTAGAAACAGACCAAAATTTGTACTTAGTTTCTTATAATTCAACATACACTTTCAGGTTCCATGAAAGGAATGAGTTGTGTTGCATTAACACTCAGGGCATATTTTATGACTTTCCTTGAGCATCTCTAACCAGGTAAGATGAGGACTTACATAACCAGGATACTGCTTTCACTTTGTGTGTTTGCATTTTCTAAAAACCACTAATCTGTAAAACTAAGTTGGGCTCTGCCACTAGGAACAAGGTGACTAGATCTGATCCATTCCTGACGAGGAGAGCAGGTTAGGTGGGGAGGCATGTTTTAATCAATCAGGTCATTGACAAATATGTTCCTCCCAAGGTGATAGTGTAACCACAGAGCCATTAGACCATTCCTCTAGGGCCTGTTGGCATTGGTTATACATCTATACCTCCTGTCGAGTTTCTAGGGTCACAAAGAATAGGAAACAGGAATTCTGATCTGACTGCCACAAATGCCAAAGCACCATCACTTGCTATTTTGACACCAGTTTGTCAAGTTGTTCTTGATATATAAGTGCATCAGAATCACCTGGATGATATGTTAGAAAAGGAGAGTTCCATGTTCCTCATAAGAGGTTTTGATTTATCAAATCTGAGGCACGACATAGAAACTGGCAGTGTTTTTTATGTGAATGGTACATTGACAATACTTTCGGAAACATCAGCCTAGCAGAGTGGTCTTGAAACTTGAATGTGCATCAGAAGCACCTTATGTGTTTATTAAACCACTGATAACTAGGTCCATCCCCTTCCCCACTCTCCATCTGCTCCACCCCCCAATTTCTAATTCAGTAAGTCTGCCTTGGAGTGCAAAAATTTGCATTTCTAACAAGTTTTCAGGTGATGCTGTTGCTGCTTTGAGAATCATTGTCCTGCTAAGACATAGAGTACATTTTTTCAAAACCTATTGACTAAGAAGGCAGGTTACTCTTTCAGGAAAGAAAAAAAAAATCGAATGGATATTTACTAAGTATCTATTAGGAGAAAGTGCTTAGCACAGTGAAATACTGTTTTATCCTGGTAACTTTTGATTATGTTTATTTTATGTTGTAAAGGTAAGAAATCCAAAGGCTAGCATAGTTATTACCTTGTTAAAGTTCACATAGCTAGCTAAATATTTCAAAATAGTTTTTTTTTTCCTTTGAGTTCCTGTAGTTATACATGCAGCAATTTGGAGTAGCCATGGGCCCAGTAAGGAGGCTGATCTTTGTTACTACCTAAGTCAGCCCAGACTTACCCAGCCTAGTCCTGTGGAAGGAAGTGGCATTCATGCTGCACATTTCCTGTGACCACAGAACGTCTCTTCTAGAAAGATGGCTGTATTTCATTGCTTGCATTTCCTATTTCAGAGGCCAAGAAGCTCCCCTAGGATAGAGCCACCATACAGTTAGTGGGTCAGTCTTGAGGCATTGATTTCATTTATTTGTTCATTTATTTATTCAACATAGTAGGCCTCAAGTGAAAGATAACACTGGAGTTTATTTAAGATACTGAGAATGACTATTTGCTGGGTGTTGTGCAAGGCACTGATACAATAGACAGTTCTAGAGCAAAGCCAGTTAATCAGAACTTGTATGTTTCCTTCTCCACTGATCAGCGTCATGTTTCTGGGTAGGTTCCTTCAGTCCTTTGGAATTCATTCTCCCTACTGGCAGATTTAGGGAATGAGACTAGGGAACCTCCAAGAATTCTTTACTTCAGAACACTTCTGAACTTATAATTTAACCATTACAATGTACCTAACCCTTGAGCTCTGGGATGTATGTGTTCAGGGGGAACATGGTAGATGTAGAAGGAAGTAGAAGGAAGGGTTCCTGTCTTTGAGAACTGAAAAATCAAAATGTCCATACATGACATCATTGGAGAATATTACAATTCAGCATCTAGCCGCAGAGGAAGTCAAATCATACATCTTCTGTGGGAGAGGCAGTCAAGGATGGTAAGATATCAACTAAGGGGTGAGGAATGGTGAGGGTCGGATTGGTGGAAAGGGAAGGAGAACAAATTTAGCAAGTGTGTAACCTCAGAATCATGAAGTTTCCTAATTTCATAACCCTCATAGTCCAGAGAGTTATAAAAGTCACAGTCCCTTTATTCTGTCATATCATCACGTCATCAGACATATTTGGGACTGGGTAAGCCATCTGCTTGTGTTGCCCAGTTTTGCAAATAAAAATATAGGGTCCTCAGTGAAATTTGAATTTCAGACCAACAACACAGTTTTTAATACAATTTCCCAAATATTTCACAGGGCATACCTGTACTTAAAAAGTATGCATTCTGCATCTGAAATTCACATTTTAACTAGGCATCACGTATATTATCTGGCAAGTCTATGCTATGGGGAGTCAGAATCTGGGCATGCCCACAAACACTGAGGGAAAAGCAGTCTCCATTACTACTATCATTTTGGCAGTTCTTATCTCCTTGACCACTGCCTCACTCAGAATTCTTAAAGTTCTCTCTGACCAGAGAGCAGAAAGAATGTAGCTTCTTTTCCTTCTTCTGCTCACCCTCTTTTCAGGTAAAAGTTGAAAGCAGAGAAGTCCTTGGAATCCTATGCTCTCATGAGTCTTTCACCAGGATTAACAGATAGCATCTGGCAGAATTAGATTCCTCCAGATTTTCCTTCCACAAGTCTTGGAGTCTCCTAGAGACATATGAAATCTCTCTACTTTCTCTTGCCTCGTTCTTCTTCTATAGCTCAGCATTAAAAGCAAAAGCAGGTGAAGGAATATCTTTCTGCCTGTTGAGGGATGGACTGAGCCATTTTTTTGTAATCATTTTCTTTCTTAAAGAAAAAGAGCCTCTATCTTCCTGCCCTTCTATCCCTGCACATCAGGTCATCAGGTTGGGGTGAGATTTATTTCCCAGTTTCCTTGTGTATGTATCTTTGTCCTCTTCTCCATGTTCTTGAGTCTATTGACTGGATTAATTTATTTACTTATTAGTTGGGCTATTCCCAAGGACACTTGCAATCTTGAGGCTAATTGGACAACCTAAGCAGTAAAATCCCTGTTTGTATCCTCTTCTTCATGGTGCAAGCTGAAGGGTTCCTTTGGGACCTAAGATCATATCTGAGCTTGCTTTCTTTAAATGATCAGGAGGCTCTTATGGGCAGACAAGCTTCATTCATTAACTTATTCTTTCAACATCTCTTCAGTGCCTACTTTGTGGCATAGTAAATGGCTTCATAATGAACTTCTCTCCATGATTGCTCAGGAGATATACCATTCAAACCTTGCTATAAGGCATGATGGGTTGTGGCCCATTTTATTGCAGTCAGAGAGGGGAGCTTGGAAGAGGCCATGACTAAACATTGGCTTCCCTACTAGCATGGACCAAGCAATAGGAATTCCAGCTTAGTGGGTAAATAATGGTATCGGAAGAACAAGGCAATTGCAAGTTGTGAAGGATGTGAGAACGTATCAAGTGGAGAATACCCTATAATCCACGGAAGTCTTTTAACAAGTAGGCCCCAGCTGTAGACTCAGGTTCAGAAATAGGGTGTCTGCTGACAGGAAGAAGAGAAGCCATCAGGGGTGGGCGGGGCAGGATGGGGCTGGGGAACAACTTTAGACAGAGGCCCAGTTACCTGACATAGGGTATGGAGGGGCCTGGGTCTCAGAAATAAGTAAGATCCCCTACACCTTTGCAGCACAGCAACACAAGTTAGGAAGCATAGTAGAAGTGAGTGAAATGGAGTAATCATTCTTGAGTTAGAGCTGCTTTAACTTAACTTTTCCAAGATCAGAATTGTTCCTTTGGGTTCCATGAAGCTGAGGCTGCGTATGTGGGTTAAGTGGCTTAAGAAGGTGATAGATAGGTAGGTGAGTCTTGGACAGGGCCTGCATTTCAATCAGCTCCTCATGGGTTTCTGTAATCACAAAAATTTAATGAGTGTTTCAGGCATTGAAAATTATTTCCACAAGCTGAATCAGTTTAAGCAGACTGGATTCCTGAAAAACCTACAAAGCAGCAAATTTAAAACTTCATTCAGATTAGAGACATGGACAGATAGTTCCTCTCTACAGCCTTTAAAAGGCTCTGGCTTTTTCTGTAAACAGGAACTTAACTTGGTCCCCCAGTAAAGGGAGAAAACTAGGAAATGACTCTAGAGGAAACCATTGAAACCTGATGGAGATTGAGTTATAGTATAGATAGGATAGGTGTTTTGCAGCCTGGAGAGGGTCCTGCTCTACCTAGAATGCCGTCGTCTTTGCACAGTAAGGGTTGGCTAGAAAAACTCGCCATCGTTATGGGCCCGCAGAAGAGTACAGGGAAGATGCTGTGGTCACAGGCCTGCTGGCCAGACAGGGGAGGCCCTCAAGTAGCAATGAAGCAAAGTGCCAGCAGGTGCTTTTCTCCTCCTGAGCCCCTGGGGTTATAATGGGAACAGGCCAGCTGTGTCTCTCGTGAGGAGTGACTATTCTCAAGCTCTCCAGAGCACAGAGGCATCCAGGCACAAATATCAGTCTACGGTTGAGTGCAAGTAAAGCAGAAATGCGGGTTCCCAGCAGTAGCTTGAATGGCTAGATGAAAGAGGCAGAGGAAGACAGCAGAAGTGCACATTGCCCAGAGAGGATGAGGGGCCAGTGGTGCTGGAGGAAGCTCCATAGTCTTTAGAGGCCATCAATAGCAAGAGTGTTTGTCATCATCTTTACAGAGAAAGCAAGGATTTATGGACGCATCTGGTTTTCCTGGACCTTGGTCTGCCTACTGTGTCCCCCAAAAAGTCATACAGCAAGCCCTGGGCCAAAAGAGGATCTCAGCTATTACACACTCTCAGGACTTGGAGCAATATTTTTTAAGGGCCCTAAATAGATATTTTATAAATGAGACTTCTCCTTGGGGCTGTGTATTACAACTTACCTGTTTATAAAGATTATAAAAATGTATCTTAAGTGTCCTATATGTTGATCCACATCCTAGGCCAAACAGCTGTACCAGGTAAACACCCTGCTTGGTGCGCCCCAAGCTGATGACTGGGCTCTGGTGCTCTCCCATTATGAGGTAATAGATTTTTCAGTGTAAAATTCTGTGAGTTAGGGGCATGGTTCTTTATCTTCTACTGGACTGGAAGGAGTTAATGCAATGTCAAAAGATGCTTAGACTGGGAGGATGATAATAATACTTGCCTGAAACCTTTGACTTTTCAAATATGTGATGACATCTGTTTCTTCTGTTGGATTCTCAACAATTCCATGGAGAAAGCCTGGTCACTATTATTATCTCTGTTGTTTGAGTGAGGAAACTAAAGCCCAGAGGGGTTGAGTGACTTGCCTGAGACCACACAGCTAGGGCTCGGGTGGGCTAACACAGTTCATGCTCTTCTTAGCAGACCAGGAAGGCTCCCACAAGCAAGGGCAGGTTTCAGGCTCTTGGTGGGTTGCTTGTTCACATTGTTCTTCGCATTCTCCCCGCTGGTCATTGAAATATACAAACAGGGTTGTTGGCCTTATGTTCCGGATTGAAACCTCTAGAGCTGATTTCCCCAAGGATTTTATTTCTTGATCCTCTTCACTCTTTTTAATATCATTCACAGCTTTAATCCTGGGCAAGAACCTTAAAATTTTTCATTCAGGCTCTTACTCTGTGTAAAGTACTGATTAGTTCTTTATTAATTCTGAATCATTTCTTCTTCATAATAATCCTTTGAAGGAAAAACTATAATAATCTCCATTTTATGAGTTTAAACCAAGGCCAGAGACATTAAGCAGTTGCCTCAGATCCCACAGCCAGGAGGTGGCAGAAATGGGATTCAGTTTAAGTGGCAGGCTTGAATTGTCCTAATCACTACACTGTGTCACTTCTTCTAATCTACAGTGTTGATTTTCAAACCACAGTATACATCACCATCTCTAGAGGATGTGTTAAAACCTAGATTTCTCTGGGGCACCTGGGTGCAGTTAAGCATCTGACTCTATTTTGGCTCAGATCATGATCTCATGGTCTTGAGATGAGCCCCGAGTTGGCTCCACACTGAGCATGGAGCCTGCTTAAGAGTCTGCCTCATCCCTCTGTCCCTCCACAACTTGTGCATGCAAGTTGTATGTTCTCTCTCTCTCTCTCTCTCTCTCTCTCTCTCTCAAAAAATAAACACAAAACTCAATAAAACCTAGATTTCTCTCAGATTCTTATTTAGTAGATGTGGGGGTTGGGAGGCCTGAGAATTTGCATTTCTTGACAAGTAGTAATGCTGTGCTGCTAGTGGGGAGCCACACTTTGAGAACCAGTTATCTGGGAACTTCAGTGCAGCTGCTTGAGAATCTGTGCAATCCTAGATATTTTTATCTAATAGGCTTCAGAGGAGGGACTGGGAATCTGTAGCTTTACAAAGCTCCACTGCTATGTAACCAGGTTAATCTCCTGGTGATTCAGTTTTCCATCTAGAAAATTAGCATAAGAATTAGTCTACCTACACAAGGTTGTTGACTAGCTCAAATGAGGAAACCAATGTGAAAGTGCTTTACAAAGATAAAAGTTCTAATTAGAAGCATTTTATTATGGTTGTTAAGCAGTTTTTTGAAGATTTTGTAGTTTGTTTTCACCTGTACATATTATCTCTAAAATGAGAGTGATAGTGTTTTTATAGACTTATGTGAAACAATACTTCTATTGTGTTTAGCACATAGTAAGTGCTCAGTAAAGTATAACTTTATGTGGTTTAAAAATAATGCATCATTTTTACTGTCCTTTCTTTTATGCTGACAGCTGTGTTTATAAAACTTGTCTGATTAATGTACTTTGAAAGACCTCTTCCTTCTCAAAAGCTCATTTGTTCCTTCAACTTGTCCAGCTCTTTGCTTCATTATATGTTGGCGGATCCTTTTTTTTATTTTATAATTTATTGTCAAGTTGGTTTCCATGTAACACCCAGTGCTCATCCTGACAAGTGCCTGCCTCCATGCCCATCTCCCTCCTCCCCCATCAGCCCTCAGTTTGTTCTAGGTATTCAAGAGTCTCTCAGGGTTTACCTCCCTCCCTCTCCCCAAAATTCCCCCCCCCTTCCTTTCCTCTATGGTCCTCTGCTAAGTTTTCTTCTGTTACACTTATGAGTGAAAACATATGGTATCTGTCCTTCTCTGCCTGACTTATTTCACTTAGCATGACACCCTCGAGGTCCATCCACTTTGGCCAGTCCTTTTTTGAGCATCTCTAAATGTTCAGACATTATATGACCTCAGGATCTTATTCCTTTTTTGTTTACCTAATTTTAGAAAAGAATAGTAACTAATATGCGTGTCTTCATTTAGAGTTTTACCAAACACTTTAATATACATTGTCTCATTGGATGCTGTGGAATATGATGATGGTGATAATGATGATTCCTTTTCGCAAGAGCAACAAAAAAGCTATAGAGAGAAAGCAGTCGTTTGTATTAGATCCTCCAAATTCTAAATGTCAGAGACAGAGCTCAATCCAGTCTAGACTCCACATCTGTGATAGAATGCACAGAGCAGTGTTTTATCTGCTTCATGTATTTTCTTCAGATACATTGTGGTCATTTTCTTTCTCCTCCCTTTCCACAATACTGCTAGGATTTTTTAGTTGAATTCCAGTAAGTTTATCAATTACTTTTTGCAGTATTAAAATTTCTACCCAAGAACATAGTTTGCTTTACCAGTTATCCAAGTCTCCTATATCCTTTGGTCAACCTCTACAATTTTTCTTACCTATGATATACACATTTCTTTTCTTTCTTTTCTTTTTTTTACACATTTCTTAAGTTTACTTTTAGGTAGTCTGTATTTTTCTGCTTATTTGGATGGGCTCATTTTTCCCTTTTTATTTTCCTGCTAATTATTGTTGGCATCTAGGAAATCTATATATTTTCTAAATTTATTGGTTTTGATTACTGTTTAATAAACAGTCACTTTAGCTACTTCTAAACTCTATTGAAAATAATCAGTTTTTCAGAAGTTTTTCTGAGGCTTTTAGGCAGAAAAAAATATATAATTTTTAAATAATGAAATTTTTACTTTTCCCAACAATTTAAACTATTTTTTCTTATTTTATTAGCATGGAATAGTTCTGTAGACTTTAGACTAGGAGAAGTTGGCTTGTATTTACTTTTTATTGGGAAGATTCAATATACTCTGAAGATTAAGCCACATGAATCAAGTTAACCTTCATGTCTTGCAGCAGCCTCTGAAACAAAAACTTTTGAAAGGGTTCTTGCTTTGATAGGTTTCATAATATATGATTGGGTATATTATATAAGCTTATTCAACATTAACTAGAAACAGTAGTTAGTAGCCAGTCATTCACTGACTTGACTGCCGGAAAGCAAGCAAGTTATTTCTGGAGCAGTAAAGTAAAATATGCCGACAGTGACCGGGATCAAGCTGACCTATTTTCTTTCATTGATAATAATTGGTATGATTTTCAGAAACTTTAAAAAGAGCATGGCTTTGTAGCTCTTTGTTTTCTAGAGTCTTTGAGACAGGACTTAAAATTGTTAAGCTGAAAAAGAATAATTATTTCTGTTGATAAGAAATATTTAAGTATGTAGATATTTACATCAAGACATAGTAATTAAAGCTTTAAAAATTTAAAGAGATCAGAGTTTAAATGAGGAAAGTGAGGCCCAGAGAGCTGGAATAATTTGGAGAATATGCAGCAGTGGTAGAAGAAAACTAGAAGCCATATTTCTCACCTCTCTCTATTCAATCATATTCAGACAATATCTAAAATAAATGGTAGTTAATTGCCATTTTGTTGATTCAAAATGTATTAATTGCACATTTGTTAAAATGTTTACACTATGCAAAGCAATCTATACATTTAATACAATTTCTATCAAAATACCACAAGCATTCTTCACAGAGCTAGAACACACAATCCTAAAATTTGTATGGAACAATAGAAGACCCTGAATAGCCAGAGCAATCCTGAAAAAGAAAAGCAAAGCTGGAGGCATCGTGATTTCATTCTTCAAGATATATTACAAAGCTGTCGTGATAAGACAGTATGGTCCTGGCACAAAAACAGATACACATCAGTGGAACAGAATGGAAAATCCAGAAATGGGCCTACAACTATATGGTCAACTCATCCTCAACAAAGCAGGAAAGAATAGCCAATGGGAAAAAAGCTACTCTCTTCAACAAATGGTGCTGGAAAAACTGGAGGGTGGCATGTAAAAGAAGGAATATGGACTACTTTCATACACCATACACACAAAAAAATTCAAAGTTAATGAAAGACCTAAATGTGAGACCAGAAACCATCAAAATTCTAGAAGAGAACACAGACAACAACCTCTCTGATCTCAGCCAGAGCACTTCTTTCAAAACATGTCACCAAAGGCAAGGGAAACAAAAGGACAGTGAACTATTGGGACTTCTTCAAGATAAAAAGCATCTGTACAGCAAAGGAAACATCAACAAAACTAAAAGGAAGCCTATGGAATGGGAGAAGATACTTGAAAATGACTGTCTGATAAAGAGTTAGTACCCAAAATCTATAAAGAACTTATCAAATTCCACACCCAAAAACAACCCAGTTAAGAAATGGGCAGAGGACACAAATAGACACTTTTTCAAAGAGGACATCCATATGGCCAACAGACACATGAAAAGATGCTCAGTATCACTCATCATCAGGGAAATACAAATCAAAACCATACTGAGATGCCACCTCACACCTGTCAGAATGGCCGAAATTACCAACTCAGGCAACAACAGATATTGGCAGGGATGTGGAGAAAGAGACACTCTTTTGGGCTTTTGGTGAGAATACAAATTGATGCAGTCACTCTGGAAAACAGTATGGAGGTTCCTCAAAAAATTAAAAATAGAACTACCCTATGACCCAGTAATTACATTGCTAGGTACTTACCTGAAGGATACAAAAATGCTGATTCAAAGGGGCACATACCCCCTAATGTTCATAAACTTACCTTTCTTGATTGTGACTGAAAATCACAACTTATATAATCTTAATAATAATAACTAATATAAAGTGTGTCTATACAACACTATCGTATATACAGCACACAATGTGTATGTAAAAATAGTAATGTTATTATATCTAGCCTACTGTATACCTATTTTACAGATGGTGAAGCACAAATGTAAAGAGGATAGGATAACTAAGGACACAGAACAAGCAAGGGAGAGAAGTTCAGATTTAAACCAAGGCATTTGGACTCTGTAGGCCATGACTTGTCTCCTAGGAGTTCTGCTGCCTGCCAACCTAATTAAATAGGTATTATTATTACTGTTTTAGAGGCACAAAAGTAAGGTACATTCTGAGAGGGTTTACTGACAGCAATTACATAGCTGGTAAGTGACTGGGCATAAATGGACCCAAGATTTCCACACTCCATATCCAGGGGTCTTATGGCTACACTCCAGTGATGGTTAGACTTTCACTGTTCTATTTGTCCATTCATTTACTTAGACTGTCAGTCATGCGTCTCTCCATTCATCCAACTATATTATTCCTCTAAAACTACTCTGGTCTTTTGTATTTCTGGAAGAATGTGGAGCTATGGTCTCAGGGCCTCTTCCTGTAATGTGCTAGGACCCACACCTCATTTCCTTTGGGGTCCTATAGAGGTGTAGCATGGTCCATAAAAAACACCATCTCTGCTCATATCTCATGATTTTTGCAAATTAATGATCTAAGTAAAATGGACCATTGCCTTTAAAAGTGTGCAATAAAAAAATGATAATAAATGCCAGGCTGAGGATCATAATGGAAAAACAACTGTTTGGGGTATTTTGCTATGGTACAGTTCCCCAGCCTGAGTGCTTTATGTGGAGTTGGCTAGATTTTTTTGGGTTCCATGTTCAGTGCCTCAAGACTTTACACATGGCTGCATACAGAATAAGAACTGCCTGTGAAGTCAGAAGAGGCTTAATTGTGAGGCCTGCCAATAGGCATATCAATTAGACAGTGACCCAGAAATTCTTGGAAGAGTGATTTTTGACCTCTCTTCTATCTCCTTGAGGGTTCCTTTCCTTCCTTCCCACCTTCCGTGACTTCTTCGTTGAAAGCCAGAAGAGCTGGGATTTTTGCCTAGGAAGGTTTAGGAAAACAAAAGTTAACTGCTGTAGCATTGAGAAATAAATTGCTCTGTGAAGCAAAAGAAAAATCAAAGATCTTGGGAGAAAAATGGAGCCACAGTTTCAATTATAACTGTTACCACGTTTTGATCCAACTTTGAGCCACAGTGTCATCCAGACAGATGTTCTTACAATTTGGTTTCCATAATAAATGTTGTACTTGTGAAAATATTTTAATGACATCTCGGCACTTTACTTGGCCTCAAATTCTAGAAGATTTTCCAGGTTAGGCAAGGACCATTTGTACCATCTCACCCAGTGACCTCTTTCATTCTGCTGAGGCTTATGGAGAACATTAAATTTGCAGATGCAATTATTGCATAATAAAGTATTGATTTCCTAAGAAACCCTATAATGTTTTCTTCTTAATAATTAGCATTTACAAGGAATGCATCCAAGAACTTTTTTAGAGGATTAACCACCTATTGCCACTTGAATGAGACACTTAGTACTTTAAAAAATAAACAGCATTGGAAAATAGCTTCATTTTTCAGAACTTCTGATCAGTTGCACATCATTTATAAGAGTTCCCAGTGTTCAGATTTTAAAAGTTTTGATCTATGTATAAACCATTCCAAAAATATCATTTAAAGGCAAATTTCATTATTTTCTCACAGCTGACGAGGACTGTAGTTTTGCTTGGCGATGGGATAACTTACCTGCTGAACTATCTCCTATGGACAGTTTTCATGCACAATTATAATTTCAATGCACAATTATAAAATGAAAGTCCCTTTAAAGTCAAAGAAATTCACAAGTACAATTTAAGGATATTTTCTCCTATATGGACAACTGAGGATATTTAATACTCCATGTGGACAAAGGCTATGATGATTGGATATATTCATGAGAGGAAAGAGAAGATTTATAAATAAGTCATCTGAACAAGATGTTTTTCCACGTGTTTCTGGTTTGCTCCTGCTGAAATTAGGGGGTGCTTTCATGTTCTTCATATGTTCTTTTTAAATTGTCTCTTGAATGTGTTGAAGTTAGCTTTGGGGAAACTTCAGACACCAGGGCCACTGGATCTTGAGAAATCATGTGCTAACATCAGTACAGCACAGCTAACCTGGACTCCATCCCTAGTCATACCACTGGTGAGCCCTGCTACTTAACAATATTGCCTGTCTTTAGCTGTATGTTTCACTCTACTGTCTGGGCAGCAACCTGGCACTGGGCTTAAAATCAGGGAGACTGGTGTACCACTGATTCCTTCTGTTTTTCCCAGGGGGAGAGTAGGAGGCATTCATTCAATCAAACGAAATGTTTTGTTGAGCTCCTCTTACGTCCTCAGCCTTGAGTTGAATGGCATGTAGAGCCAGGGTTATAAGGGAGATATGGCTCTTGTCCTCAGGTCACTGACAGTGATCGATCATGCATAACTATATAGGGATAGCTTTTGCTTATGCTCTTCTCTTTGCCTGAGAGGCCTTGCATTTGTTTCTTCAACCAACTAACTTGAATCATCTTTAAAGGTGTGGCTCAAATCTTCCTTCCAGGAAGCTTTCTCTAAACCTAGTGTTCATTGCTTCACTATTTTCCAGATTATGTTAAAGTTATCTTTCTATGGGTCTGGCTCAGTTGTTAGAATCTGAGTCCCCCCAAATAAAGATTGATTGTGTTCCTTCTCCTATCCCAGGACTTGGTGCCTATTTTAATGGTATTGGATAAACACCTGGCAAGGAATTATGTCTATTTTCTCTGTCCACACAATCTTCCTGATGATAGGGTGCACATAACTACCTTGAATCCTAGTATTTTAGCTGTGTGTTATTTCTTCTAAGATACTGAAAAGTTAGTGGTCCTATGCAGCAAAAAGACACATGTCTGACCCCTACTACCTATCAGCCAAGAGACTGGGGTAGTTTATTGAAAAAACAATATTTACTTAATAGAATTGTTATGAAATGTAAATGACATGGAAAGTGCTTAACAGTGTTTGACACACCTTGTATATTCAATGTGTTATTCTCTTTATTCTGTCAGTCCAGTATCTTGAATTATGTACCTTGCACATAGTATATATTAAAAATAGTGAATAAAAAGATACAAAGCCAACTTAATTATACAGGCAATTAATACGATGGAAGTTCAGAGAAAGACGGTCATTGTGAGAGCTGTAGTACTCAACAAATTCTTCATTCATGAAGGGAGAGCTGAATGAACACTGAAGGCTGCATGAAATTTCCAATGCTTACAAACTAAGAAAAATAACCACCACTTATGAAGCATTTATTTTGTGCCAGGCACTATGCAAAACACCCTATGTGTCTCATTTAATCTTTGCAGTAACCCTGTAAAATGAGTATTATTATAATTACTCTCATTTTATGAGGAGAAAACTAAAGTTTTGAGAGGTTGCATTATTTTTCAAGTTTATATAAGTGTTACATATTAGTCAGTTATTGTTACAATAGTGCTGTATATTAAAGCACACCAAAACTCAGAATCTTGAAACGGTAATCATTTACTCCCATGCTTATGGATCTATAGGTTGGCTGTCACTCACCTGAGCTAGGCTGGACTCCAGATTCTGGTCTCTAGGCCCTGGCCTCTAGCTGCTACACCTGCCATATCTTCCTTACACTGTGACTGCATGCAGCATTCTGCCTCGTATGACATATTCTGGGGCTGAGGCTGAAGGAACCAAATAAACTAGGACATGCTCTTCTCATGACGTATCAGGGGAGCACAAAGGGCCAAGCAAAAGCGCATTGCCCCATATGCCAATGTCTCACTATCCAAAACAAGCTTCCGGGCCAACCCCAAACTTAAAGTGTAGCAAAGAAGTCCATGTTACCCAGCATGAGGTCATGGGAGGATATGGATGTGTTTTTCTGTTGCAAGAGAGTGAAGAATTGGGACCAGCAACTCAATTCAAGTAATAACTGGCAGAGCCAGTATCTAGTCCATATATATCTAATTTAAAAGCAAACATTTTATTCTTTATCTTGTACCATTTCCGAAGAGAAGAAAGGGGCTTCAGGTGGAGGTATGACACACACAGAGTATTGCAGAAGGAGAGCAAGGAGCACTCAGTCTAGAGCAAAGAATGTCGTGAAAGCCCTGTTGTGGCCAAAATGCAGAAACCTCTGAAAGCAGTAGCAGCAATGCATAATTTAGCAAACACTCATAATTTTATGAGTAGGCCAGTCCTGAAAAATGTCAGAGATCTCAAGGTCATATGGAAAATTACCAATGTAGGGCATAATGTCACAACTCAGATCATGATCTGACCTGAGCCAAAATCAAGAGTTGGACACTTAACTAAGCCACCTAGATGCCCTGTTTTGAATTTGAAAGTGCCACCTGCACCTATGTTCTCTGCTAACCTATATGGTCTGTCTGTGGAGATTAGAAAAACAGTTCCCTGTATCAGTCAGTGTCCTAGCCAGAAAGAGAAAATAAAGGGTTTAATTGAATAGAATTGAGTTAAAGGACTATTTACAGATGTGTGACCAAGAAAAAGGATACCCACCGAGGTTGATGAGGCACACGTAGGGACTAGCAACAGTGAAAGCCGTTATTACCCCTAGGCCTGAAGAAACAAGAAAGGGAACATGGAACCCAGTGAGACCTAGAGTGAGGAGGAAGGGCTGCCCCACAGGACTGCAGCTACTATCAGAGCCATGGTGGAGCTGAGAGGGAGCATGGAGCGGGGTAGGGGATGGGGTGCTGATAGGGAAAATAAATAAGCTGGTCTCTTTTTTGTCTCACCTTTCCTATCTTTCAAACTGTCTTCTACTAGTGATTTCAGTTGGCCAAGCCAGAAGTTACAAAAGTCTTAGATGCATTGTATAGAGATCACCATCTGGGGCACATAGCAGGGCAGAGGAAAAACAACGAATGGATCTGAGGAAGAGGAAATGAGGATAATTGGCATATAACTCCCTGACATGACAAATTAAAAGAAAATTTGTCTGGGAAATGTAGCTCCAAAGATGAATAGCTTAGCCTAGGTACCCCTGGGATACAATGTACCCAGCACAGGGTCCGTAACTTTGTGAGTGGAGACCAAGCTGCATTTTACTCCCCACTTATCTCCAAGGTTGGGTGCCTTGGTGTCAGGGTAAGCTGTACAGTTGTATGCAACAGCTCTATCTATACCAATCTTAACTTGCCATATCTGACTATTAGCATAGAAAGCACATAACCCAAATACAGTTTGGTAGGGAGTCCCCAAAGAATCCCACAAATAGCTGAGCTTCTAACACTAACAGTGAAATACACCTTACTGTTTTGTCTCCATCTGTTGAAGCCTATTTCCCTAGATAGGACCCTACTGCCTTGGACTTCTCTAGACCCTGTACAGCAAGTATTAGTCAAGCCTTCTATGGTCTGCCTGGGATCAGATCCCCTATTTTTATCACAGATTAGATCATAGCTCCAAGGATCTACACTGCATCTAAACATCAAGGACTTAGCCTCCATCTGTCCCTCCTGATTTTGTACCCAAGTCACACAAAATTCTCCATGGTCAAGGAATGAATAAATACATCTTCTGATATTATAGGGCTATGGGCTTAAGAGGTTTGAGGAGGGAGGAGCCAGTTCATACCTACAGAATGATCATTTCAGATAGCCTTAAGTCTTCATTAATCTGCACAAACAAGACAGCCTGGCTTTTCTGGGAGTGATTGCATACTTGCCAGTGTTCTCAGGCTCCCAAGATCTTTGAAAGGTAGGAGTATCCCCACCTTTCCTCATTTTTCTCATTGCTTCTGAAAACTCTGCCTTTGGCTGGGCCTCTTGGTATGCAGGACTATCTCGCTCAATCTCATTCTTTGCAACAACAACAAAAAAGTTAATTGGGTAGCTGTACTGTGGGTTATTTGTAAGGGTATATTTCTCTTGAACATTGTAATTATTTAATTATTCAGTGCAACATGAATATATTCCTGCCATATACCAACTACTGAGGATACTGAGATAAAATCAAGTCCTCTGCCCTCAGAAACACACACACAGAAATATACCTTGAGACTCAGATATAAGCTGAGAAGAACTTGGAATTCTACTAGGTTAGGCCCTTATTTTTCATCTAATCTATCTCCACTTTACCAATGACTCATGAGAAAGTCAGAGAGTTAACTAATTTTCTGTTCAAGGCCTCATAGAGTACTAATGGTAGTGAGGAGGATAAAGTGTTGTTCTCTCTCCCTTGACAAGACATCTTGGCTAGCAGGGATGTGCTGAGAAATTCCCCTTACCTGGGACTTACTAGTGCTGTGTCTCCTCATTCACAAGTAGAATCATAAACTAGCCATTCTTGTTCGATGTTGCATTGGTCTATAACGCTACTGGATTTAATGGAAAAATCTGAACTTTGTGGTGACCTCATTTTCAAAGCCAGCCCTAAGGCCTATAGAGAAAGGTTTCTGGCTCAGATACATTTCACACACCTCTTTCTTTGGGCTAGAGGGGAAATGGCTTTTGGCTCTCCTGATAGACCAAGTGCCTCTGAGCTCTTATGGGCTTAGTTCACTTCTTGGCTAAGGGGAGGCACTTGACAGTCTTTGGCCTAGAGTGAGGTCCTGGGGCTAAATGATACAATCCTTGCTGAGAGATGACCAAGAAGGCCGGGCCTCCTGGCCTGATAGCTACCCACTTTTATTCCAGTGCCCCTGAAATAAGAGTAGAATCCTGATCCATGACTGGTTATACTTAGTTATGCAGAAGTGTAGTTAATGCCACTTAATGTAAAGTGAAAACAGAATTTCAGCAACTGCCAGCTTTCTCCAGCTCAGCCAGTACTATGTACTATAAAGCAATATTTGCTTTTTCATCATGCTGATTGCAGAAGGAAAATCACTACAAGAAAGACAAACAGAGATCAAACATCAACTGACAAGACAAAAAAACGCCCAAAATTTTAGATTGCAGTTATTGATTTCCATCTACATGGTGCCAATTACTCCATAAAGTTGAAGCCCTGCCAACATCCTAGTCAATGGTCAATCTGAATGCATCAGGCCTGTGAGCTCTGCTGGACCCCAGCTAGGGACCTTGACTGGGCATCATGTTCCCTATTCAATTCATTCCTTACCATCACCCTATATTCTTTGCTAAATGTCTGAGAAAAGCTTCATGAAAATAAGTGAATTTTTGGTTTTCTGGTCATTCAATCATTGCTGTGGTTTCATTAGCGAGGGCCTGGCTGCCCCCGTAGGCATTTTCCGACATTGCATCTCCTATGCTTGGGTGTGAGATCTGTGAGTCAGCAAGACCTGGATGGAGCATGGTGTGTTGGGCCATAATGAAAGGCATTGCTGTCTGCAGAAATCTTCAGAGTTCAAGCAAAAGCATGTAATGCTTGGAAAATAAGCATTTCCTAAATCTTATAATAATAATAGAGAAGATATGAGTTTTTATGTAAGGCTATGGTAAGGGTGAATTAGAGTTTTGTTCTGAGCCAAGCTGCTAAATGAGTGTATATGGTTTAGTGTGGGGAGGGACTTGCACAGCTGTAACTGCACACATGTTAACGTGAAGTCAATACTGTCTAAGAAAAGAGATGAGAGCTGACCGGACACCATGTTTAGCTACAAAACACCCGGTTCTAGTAAAAATTCCAGATCCAGTTTCTAGCTCTTCTGAACAGTTTTTAATAAATCAGTTTCTCAGAAGCAATTCTCTTCCTCTAGTGATGACACCAAACCAGGGAAGATGATAAAAAATAATGATTGCTCTGACCCCATCCTTGAGCGTCTTCGCCCTACTCTGTACCTTTTGAAGCCAGTGGGAGCGTCCCTATCCAAGCAGATACATTGGGGTAGGAGAATAGACTGGAAATCAGGCCAGCCCTAGAAATGAAACACTAGCAATAATTAAATTAAACTCTTCGTCAATGCACATTTCCCAAAAGTACTGGAAATCTCTGAAGAGTGCAATTAAAGAACTCTGTTCTACAACAATTGAATTTCCTACATTCTTGGTTTAACTTTCAAGACATATGAAAATGCTAATGTCTATTGTTTATATAGAGGGAAACGTGGGGAAATTCCAAAGCAGGTTCCAGAAAATAATAAAAAATGACCTCCGCCCTTTCCCTCAGCCCTCTGCACCCCAATGTTCCATCATTAACATTGTACATTTACAGCCTTAGTATTCAGTTACATTCCAGCCTTCATCATCCGGGTCCCCACACCCACACTGGGCAGAGCCAAAGCAGGCTCTCAGAGCAGCTGTGACATCAGGAGATTCATGCAGGGGGAGTAGTGTATTTTCTCAGTAGTTATTTCCACATCAAAGGAAGATCTCCCCTGTCTTCATGTGGCTCTACCAGAGGACTTAACTATACTTATGCAACACCTAAAATGAGGTCCTGCCCCAGGCAAAATAGATAAATTTCCTTTTCTGTGCTCTCCCATTCTCTCATATGTAGTACAGCTTCTCTTTCCCTACCGTCCCCCAGCAGCATCTTGTTAAGTTTTGTATTATCCGAAAACTTTGCCTCTATGCCTTCTCCCTGGCCCTCTCCCCTCAAACAAAACAGCTTTTTTCCCTCAGTTCTGTTTTCTTGGTTCTTGTTCCTTTCAATTCATTTGATTAATTAATTTAAGCTAAAGTATTAATGGCTAAAAATGAATATCAAAATAGCAATTCAACCAAGTAATATATGTGTAAGAGTAATTTTTTAAATTATTTTAGCTACTAGCATAATCTCTCGGGAAACTTGGATTGTTTGGAGAAAATAACTGAGACATTTGGGGTAGCAGATGAGACCTGAAGGCAACAATTACAAAGGGAGTGCAAACTTTTAAAAAGCTCCATAAAGTGCTCTGCATGAGAGACTGAAGGAAATGTGTGTTACTCCTGTGAGAGAAGGGGAAAGAAGAGAATAGATGTAGAGAAGTGAAGCGGAGGGAAGAAGATGTGGCAAGAGCTTGAGTTCTTTATGAGATAACGTGTGAGACTCCTCCCCGGGAGTGGAGCAAAGCAGATTTGTTTGAGGAATGAGAGTATGGAATACATAGTTAAAAATCATGTTTTTTCTTGCAATGCAGACTCCATTTACAATTCATCCACAGCTTCGTTTGCATCCATCAGACACACAGATACTTCCTAGGAGTTGTGTGTGTGTGTGTGTAACATAAAGAAAGAGTTTCACATTTTCATCAGTGAGGTGCATGAAGAAGCTAGAGCTCTCAGGCTAAAGTTACCCTAAGAATAAAAATCTGCTTTCTCTACTAGGAATTTATAGAAATATTTGGGAGGATTTGTCCTTCCAAAGAGTATGCAGTTGTGGATTTTACCCAGTATTATCAAGCCATGAAGGAGCAGGAAGAGCAGCTAATATCTGACTAATATTTGTAGCCCAGTGAAGTGAAGGGACATATAGTAGAATTAATTTAATGATGGAGAAGGCAAGAAGGGACCAGAAGCTTCCCCAGAGGGTGAATCAAGCCCATACGGTTTGGTAAGACCATCCATCCCCTTTGGGACAGAAAAGAGGGAAGAGATTTGTGGTTCCTGAAACCTTAAGCAGAAGCTAGGAAGAGTCCATGTGGTATGGGATGGGACAGCCCCCTTCATTCTGCAAATAACTATGCAAATAACTACTTTATGCAATATAGACTGGAGAAGAGGATTCTGTCTTGGTGGCAACACATGCTAGAGCCAGGGAGGGACTTTTTCTTCTTCTTTTTTCTTTTTTGGCAAAAGCAGCAACATAGTGGACCAGGTCAGTTAGAAATGGCTGAAACAACCAGGCACAGTCACAAGAGCAAGGAATGACAGCAAGTGAGACATTTTTGGGGTCTTCCCTCTACTCTTGAGTCAACATTGGATAGGATCTTGAAGGAGCTGGATTTTCCTGTCCTTGACAAATAAGATGAAGAGATACCTAGTCTGTTACAGAAAAACATGTCTTTATGTATAACATGGAGACACGTTTTTGTTTTCTGTTTTACAGATGTGAAAACAGAGGCCTCAAAAGATTAAAGAATATATATCCCCAAGGTCAAATGCTAGAAGGCCCAGGTGCAAGACAGCTGTAGTTTTATTGATCTGATTACAAAGTTAATAGTCTTTTGTGGCAGGAGCCAGCAATCTACAGTGGTGGCCAACAGTCTATTTATGCCTTGTGAGCTGAGAGTGGCTTTTACATTTTGAAAGGAATATTTCAAAAGTTTATTTTGAGAGAGAGGGAGAGAGCAGGGGAGGGGCAGAGAAAGAGGGAGGGAGAGAGAATCCCAAGCAGGCTCCACACTGCCAGCACAGAGCCCGATGTGGGGCTCAAACTCACAAATGTGAGATCATGACCTGAGCTGAAATCAAGAGTCAGATGCTTAACCAACTGAGCCACCCAAGCACACCTGAAAGGAGTGTTTTAAAGAAAGAATTATATAAGCCAGATACTATATGTATCCCACAAAGTCTAAAATAATTACTGTGTGGCCCTTTGTAGAAGAAGTTTGCCAATCCCTGTTTTATGGTATAAACCTATATTCTTTCTCTGAGTCAGGATGACCCTGAATGTGACAGTTGATAAATGTAAACACTACCTCTGCCTAGTAAGTGAAATGGAAGCTCAGGTACTTGGTATTTCTTAAAAACCCATGCTGGACCATCAACCAAGATCACTATCAGCTAAGGCCTGAGAACATTAAAACAGTTTATACAAAATGACACAGAAATGATGGGATTACAAAAGTAGAGTGTTTGTTTAGAGTGTGAGTTTATGACCTGGAGACTGTAGGTTGCTAAGGAGTCTAGTCTAAGCTTAGAGGTGGGGGACTCCTTGAAATTCTGTAGGGACTTTGTGTATATGAGCAAAAATGCACTTTCCCCACTGGGAGCAGGCCCTAATTTCCCTCTCATTCTCAAAGAGTTGGTTACTTCCAAAAGGTTATTAACTTTGCTTCTAGAGCTCATGATGGTGTGAAAATACAGAATATCAGAACTGGGAAGAAGGTTGGTATTAATCCTCCAAGGTACAGACCTAGGCCCTTTTCTCTTCAAAGTCTGTTCTCTCTAAGTGATTGTATCCACAGCCACAGCTTCCTTTATGATCTAGACGTGTATTCCAGTGATCTAGATTCTACAGCCCATGCCTTCTTCAAAATTTTGTCTGAATGTCTCAACCCAACAAGTACCAGAAGAAAACTTCTGATCTTTTCCTCATACCTAATTTTTTTTTTTCAGTGTTCCCTCTATGTGTACCAGAGACTGAGGAGTCTTTCTTCATTTCTCCCTCTACATCATGACTCCCTCTCATATTCATTTCATCACCAAATCCCATTAGTGTTTACTTTGTGAATGTCTTCTAAGTCTACCCACTGTGTCTCCCTCCATCATCCTAGACCCAGCTGCCACAGTCTTTGGTTATATACTTGGGCTACCACTTTGACCACCAATCCCTCTCCAGATCATTTTCTCCATGTTACTTCCAGACCGTCACAGGTTGGGTTTCCAGGGAAACCAACTTGAGATGGTGATAGGAATGCAAGCAGTTGACTGAGCAGTGTTTCTGGAGGAAAGGAAGGGAAGTAAGCTTGGGCAGAGAGAGAAGTTGAGCTGCAGTGATGTCTCAACCAAAACCTCAGCCATCACTGTGAGGATTTCTGAAGATATGATGATCTTTCCCAAGGTAGGAATAGTAGATTGGGTTTTTATACCCCTGTACTCGTCAAAATATGAGCCCTAGGAAGGAGTGCCACCTGACTACTGTGGTTCTGCCATTCAGGCAGTTCCTGAAGGAATATGACAGCTCTGGACTGTCTTGCAGCACGAGGCTCAGCAGCTGGGGCAATAGATTCTTCATTAGGAAGGGGAAAATGTGTGGCACAGTGAACTTTTCAGTTCTGATTATATCATCCTTTCGTTTCAGACTTCTCAATGACTTCCAGTGGCTCTTAGAAAAAGCCAAATCCTCAAAGCTACACATGGTCTGACTCTCACCTGATCTTTCCAGCCTCCCCTTCATCCTACTCAGCTTTGCTCTCTGGGCTGCAGCTACACTGGTCGGTTTTCAGTCCCTCATATTTATCTGGCTTCCTCCTACCGCTGACCTTTACACAATGCCATTTCCTATTTTGCAGTTGTTCCCTAGACTTCTCCTTCACCTAGGAGAGTCTTCAAGTTTCACCTCAACACCTTTTCCTGACCTCCCTGACAAGGTCACTCTCCTATTAAGATTCTTATAGCACATGTTCTTTTGTGCATAAGTGTATGTATCACTTGCGATTTTTGCATTTGTTTTTGTGATTATTTCTTAGTCTGCCATGTCTCTCTTTAGTGGGGTACTCCATGAGGAAAAAGTTGTGCCTAATTTTTGTTCATCATTGAATTCCTAGGGTGTCTCACAGTTTCTGACCCATGCTGACTGTTCAGAAAATATTAGTTCAATGAAAAGTGCATAAATGTCCTTATGATGTGGATCAGGACACTAGAAACTGCAGAAACCACATGGACCTGCCCAGAGTCAAACAGCTGCTTAGTGTCAGAAAAGGAAATTTAAAGTCAAATGTGTTATTTGCATATTATTTGGAGATTTTGTGGCCTATTCATAGACAAGTTTACAACTAAAATTTGATTACTGCTTCTGCCTTCTTCTTTCTTCTTGAACTGGACCATTGATTTTTTCTCTTTTCAGTTCTTATGCATGTTAGTTGTGGTTTTCACTTAAATAGTCAAAGAAAAACCTCAAATGGATGGATGGATTAAATCCAATCAGACAAGACTTTTTAAAAAATGTTTTAACCCTGCATGAAAACAAATACTCAGTTGACAAATTTTTTTGCTTTTCACCCAGTTGTTTTACCACGAGAAAGAGGTGATCTTTACTTCATCCAAATGTCCCACCCCCAAGTCCAGACTATGTGGCAGAGTGAGAAAAACAGGCAGAAGGAAGAAGATTGGCTCACAAGGTACCTTATATTTCTGAGCTCAAGTTTAGGGAACAATGATTTGGAATCTTGGGTCATAATTCACCAATCAGGCTACATATGCAAATGAGAATATCCTGACTTGTTCAAAAGAGTTCCGTAAATAATATTATTCATCTCCTAGAAGGAAGCCATATTTTTACTGGACTTTTTACTTCAGCCCTGCATTACTAATGAGAATATATATTTTTAAAACTCTGTTATTTATTTCCTTCTGCTTAATATTTCAATCAAACTTACATTTACTATATTAATCACAGAACATGATGGTTTTAAAACCTAAGAAATCATTTTAATTGAATACCTCATGTCTGTTTAATCTAAAGTTAATAAAACCTTTTTTTAAACATCATTGTATCTACTTTTAATTTCTTGCTGTAGGCCATTTACCCTTCCCCTCCTTAAATTTTCTTCAGAGTCAGTCTTATTAAAAAATTCATATTTTATTTTGAAATCAACGTTAGGTTCTTTTTTATGTTAGTAATGCTAACCTGTTATTTACTTAAAATCAGTGCAATAACCAATAAAATGGAGCACTGTATCCAGTGATGAAAATTTATGATGTATTGACTGAAAATATATTTTGAAATGAGAAACTCTCAGCTGATATCAGTCATTTTCAGACATGAACACAACTGGATGAGTAGTCTCTTACAAGACTTTTACATATCTGCATCAGTGGGAGTTCTGGGGGTGGGGTATAGGGAGTTGCACATGGCACCGAGTGACACTTCTTTCATTAATTTGGCTAGACATAGCATAGAGTGCAATAATTATGTATTTGGGTATTCAAGTGATGGAACTTGTTCTGTGCATCTGCAGTATTTCCAGGCCTTCCATCTACTTTTTTTTTTGTGGGTTTTTTTGCCTTAATACTTTTTTTAAAAGTAGTTTATTGTCAAATTAATTTCCATAGCCTTCCATCTACTTTTACTGTGTGTACTGTTCCTGGTCTATGGATAATAGGTAGAGTGACTCTTCAGCTATTATTATTTTAATCAGAATTCTTTAGCTCCATGTTCATGTTGTAAAGAGAAGGGAAAACGTTAAGTTGAGAAAATTTTGTGTCAGAGACATTTGGTTTACATTCCCTTGAGGCTTCATATATTGGGGTTCAGCTAGTTAGAATTGTCTGTCTTTTAAATTTTATATCCAGTGCTGCCTAACAGAGGGATTACCTTCTCTAACACATGATTTACCTGAGCATCTGTGTACCAAGTCAATAAACCCATTACTTTTGGAGAATAATATCCAAATATCATATAGGTAGGGTGACTCTGTAATTCATTTACCAAACTAAGACACTATCAACATGAAAAAGGAATTATTACTGAGTCAGGGCAACAAGTGTAAACCGCAAGCATCCATGGAAAAGCAGCATATCTGGTAGTTCTGTCTATAGTGTATCTGGAGCACGGACCTCTTTTCTCTCCCCGGAGAACTTTCCATGAGCACTTCTCTGAAAAGGGTTAATTTATGTTCTCTGCTCATAAACCCAGTCTGACACAGGATTCATTGATCTATCAGATCATCTTAATTGCTTTGGAAAGTTCCAAAACTCCCAAGGAATGACCTGATCTCTAAATATTGAATCCATCTTTAAGTCCCTCTCACACAGCCCTACTCATGGTCTCACAAACCTGGAGATCCCCAGCTCCAGGGCAGTGGTGGTAAGTCATTAAAGTCAACTTTCTGCATGGCTGCATAGCTGCTTCTCCAGGGCCCAGATCATTTTTTACATATTTACAATCCTATTTTTGCCCTTGTTTTCTGTTTTCCTCAGCCTCTATCTGGCATCTGTCTCTAAGGGTGCAAGGATCCCAGAGGTAAGACATCAGAGAAAAGTGTCAGACTTCGTGTATTTTGAAACTCACTCCCTAAGAGAGTGACTGTAAGCCGCCTTGAGGAAGGATACAGCCAGTGGGGTGTGGGCTTCTTCATCACACTGCAGGTCATTCTGTTCGTATACATTTGTGGCAAACAGTCTGCTTATGACTGCCTTTCCTAGAGTTACACAATCTAGGTATCAGATCCAAAGATCAAATAATACAGTTTTAAGGTTTTGATTGTTTCAGGGAGACATTGTTTGGGAATTTTTCTTCCTGAGAGAATTCTTTGTTTGGGAGTGACCAGAGAGGATGAGTTATCGAACAACTCTTCTGTCATGGTCCAATGGGCAGAGAAAAAGCAGTGCTCTTATTACCTATGGACATTCACAAAGACAAGTGCAATAAGTTGGAGGTAATTAGCCTGTTCATAATCCAAATACTGGAGGCAAATCTCATCAGCCTGGAGCTCTAGGGCAGAGGGAATGTGCTTTATAAACTAAGGTGTGGAACACAGGGAGGAGATTAGAGAAGTAAAATCTTGGCCAATATTTTACATGATTCTCAACCCAAAGAAACCCCAGGCCCTAAAGGGCTCTCTTGTGGTATAGATCTGTCTTGAGAGAAATTCAAGAGAGAGAAGTTAATAATATTGAACATAAGGTAATTATATTGTTATATCCCTGCACTGCTCCTGAGCAACGGGTGCCAGGGGTGAGTTGAATGTGTAACAACACAGGAGGTGATACAGTGCAATGCAGTGAGTGATCTTTTTGAGCTGGTACTTTAAGGTCCAAATAACGCATTCCATGAAAAGAGATTTAAAATGTACCTTCCAATACCGCATAACAGAGAAGACACTGAGATTAAAGAAGGCAAATTTTTTAAAAGTTAGGGTTTGAGAAACATAGAACTGAAGTGTCATGCCACCATTTTTAATAACAGGTACCCAAGCAGTCTCTAATCATTTGCAGAACATCTTGGAGGGAAGTAGAATTTTTCATGGGCGTTAATTGGTAAAGTTTTAGTGCTTAAAAAGTGAAAATGCAGGCAGAAGGATCATTATTTTTTAGGTAATTAGTAAGAAAATTATGGTAAAAAATAAAACAGAACAAAACAAAAAACCTAGCCATATCAGTGCTGAAGGTTTGAAACACTAAGATCTAGGACATGAAGAAAAACCTAAAAGAGGATTCCACTCATCACATTTCATGAAAAGTTATCACTAGTTCTTTAATGAGCAAGAAGTGGAGATTGGGATCAGGATTCTTTTTGCTTCATTCTGTATAAATGTTTATTATTATCTTTACCACTATTTAATTTTCTCAAGCAGTTTTATTTTTATCACCAGGATCTGTGTAAATAATCAACCCAGGATTTTCTACACATACTAGAAACATAGAAATCCTGCATTATGGTGCCCAGAATATACACATTGGGATAACTAAGAGTCCTTAGAGAATTGAATCTAGGTATAAATTTATAAAGGGAAAATCCAGTTCAGTCACCTTCTATATAGAGAAAAAAGCCCAGCTTTTTCCTACTAGGTCTTTTGTCCCTATTAAATCTTCCTTACTAGTCATGCAAAACACTTCACTTCTGACACTTCTGGTCACTAAATGTATAGAGGTATTTCCCTATACAAGGCAATCCTCTACAACACCAGTTGGGTGTCCTACAGCTTAACTCTGTTATAATACTATCCACCAGGGATCCCACAGGTTAAGGGCTCAGTCCTGAGGCTGCACCCCCTTAGACTTCTGTCCAAAGCCCAGGTTTCCACCTGTATTTCTTACCAAATAAAACTAATATTAGAGGTTCCAGTGACCTCTCCTTGGGTTTGACTGATTTACTAGAGCAGCTCACAGAACTCAGGGAGACATTTCTACTTACCAGCGTGTTAAAGGCTATAATAAAGGATAGATGAATAGCCAAATGAAGAGATACATAGGGTGAGGTCTGGGAGGGCTACACCATAGGGGCTTCTGTCCCTGTGGAGTTGTTGGTTTCACCTTCCTGATGTGGATGTGTTGGCCAGCCTGGAAACTCTCCAAACTCTGTACTTTGGAATTTTAAGGAGGCTTTCTCATGTAGCCATGATCAATTATTAATTCCCTTTTCAGCCCCTCTCCTCTCCCTGGAGAATGCGGGTTAGGGCTGAAAATTCCAAGCTTCTACTCATGGTTTGGTCTTTTTGGTAACCAGCCTCCATTTAGGGGCCATCTGGGAGCTCACCTAGAGTCATTTCGTTAGAACAAAAGATGCTCCCTAGTCTTCTTATCATTTAGGAAAGTATAAGGGTTTAGGAGCTCTGTGGGAAGAACAAGGGGCAGAGACATATATGTATGTTTTTTTTTTAATTATCTCACAATATTACAAAGTCATGAGGTCCCTGAAGTGAAAGGTGACATCCTATCTCCTCCTTCATCCCCATCTATACTTTCTACCCTACAGACACAGAGATGTAATCAAAATCTATTATGACTCACAACAGTCATCAGGAAGTTTATTTTTCTGCATTTAATGCTAGTCGGAATTCTAAAAAGACTTGGAAATATCCACATTAGTGTAAATTTTAAATATTTTCAACTTCTTCACATATTTGTTATTAAGCTCAATCTCAAAAGGTCATAAAAGGCATTGCAATTATTATTTCATAGGATACTAAGTCCTGTGGTGGATTCATGTATTGGAGACAGAACCAAGGCTACACTTCAGGTCTCTTGACTCTCAGACTTTTCTGGACACCCTGTCACACTGCCTACACTGGGACAAAGGCAAAGCTTCCCCTTTTGTTTTTCCTCCTGGAGGAGAAAAAAAAAAGACATGCAAAGCTATCATTACTGATATGGAAAACAGGAGACTTGGATGGTATTTACTGGGTAGCCAAGTTGGCCAAACTTATGAAGATAAGACTACCTGAATCCCATGGCATTCTGCGTAGTGATATTGCAGAGCATTACAGGAAAAAAAAACATAGTCGCATTAAAAACTCAGAAATAACAAAGAAAATTTCAATATAAACACTGACAATGTGTATTGACAAGGTGGAGGGATATGTGGGGCAGCACAGAGAAGATTAGAATAGGCTTGAGAACACTAGGATTTTATTTGTGACTATCATTTACTGGCTTCAAGATCATGAGCAAAGCATATAATCTCTTCGTGCCTCACTTTCCTTGTATGCTAACTTGCTATCCTCCTCACTGGGTCTGTCAGAATCAGATGAGATAATGAACATGATTTTCAGATTTCTGAAGTGCTAGACAAAGATAAGAAATTATAGAGCCTTACACACAGTAGGTACTTAACAAACATTTATTGAACTAAGAAGGCGATTTCAACTGGAATTGATTACCACTATGCTTAATGATTTCTAAGGTTGTGTGCCAGTAATTATTGCTTTAATGGAAATGGCTAAGTGAATTAACCTGCTGCCAGGATTATGAATCCAATAACATTTTAGAAAATTGTTATTATTCTTCAACCCTGAGATATCTGGGTATGGAATGCAGTAACAAACATGCAAATCCTGGCCAACAGCCTGGGTGTTTTTGCCACTTGATAAAATTGGAATGCTTGAATACAGTTTTTCCATTTGAAAGACACATTACAAAAATCTACCAAGACAAGTTAAGTATGTGTCTCTGGCAAAGGAATTAAACAAATGTAGAGAGTGAGAAACATCAATGCAATGCTAGCTATTTTAGTGCTCTATTATCACCCACAGAGATTCTTAATGTAGTACGAAAATTCCATGATTATAAATTCCAGCTATATAGCCTGCCTTGTAGGCTATCAGGGTCTGTATTGCTAAGAAGAAATTAATCTGAATTCTTAAAGCTTACTAACCAGTCATCATAAACTTCCATTTAATATGTGCGTGCGTACACACATACATATATGTATAGTGCATACATGAATAAGAATCAACTGCTATAGTTGGAGATCAGTATTGCCCTTCACGTAATCCTGTAATTTCACCAACAATTAACTCTGTCCTGGAGAACATCTTGTCTGTAAATGGCTTCCTGTTGGTATCAGATTGCTTTGCTTTTTACCTCTGTACAATTTTTTTCTACTTTGCTCTGTTGCTTTGTGAAGAAAAAACGAGATGTCTCCCAATGTTGTTGCCTACGCAGACAAACCTTAGGACCAAAAATCTCTGCTTTCTTGAAAACTTTCTTGGGTGTGTCATCTTCTAGACATCTCTGCCCACAAAAAATATTAAGTATTTTTATGGACAAGTTGACTTCTGGCTTAGGGTGCTTCCATGTTTGAGGAGATGAGTTTCTCATGGGGCATGGCCAATGAGTTTTATAATCTGTAAGTGCGTCTCCATCATCCAGCCTGGGTCCAGTCGCTTAGCATAATACACTCTAGTTCTATCCATGTTGTTGCAAATGACAAGATTTCATTCTTTTGATCGCCAACTGATATTCCATTGTATATACATACCACATCATCTTTACCCATTCATCAGTTGATGGACATCTGCGCTCTTCCCATAATTTGACTATTGTTGATACTGTTGCTATGAAGATTGAGGTGCATGTGCCCCTTCAAATCAGCGTTTTTGTATCCTCTGGATAAATACCTAGTAGTGTAATTGCTAGGTCATAGGTAGTTCTATTTTTAATTTTTTGAGGAACCTCTACACTGTTTTCCAGAGTGGCTGCACCAGTTTGCATTCCCACCAACAGTGTGGTAAGGTTCCCCCTCTCCACACCCTCACCAACATCTCTTGTGCCCTGAGTTGTTAATTTTATCCATTCTTACAGATGAGGTGAGAAAAAATGGGCAAACCAAGACACAGACTCTTTATAGAGAACAAACAAATGATTACCGGTGGGGAGGAATGTAGGGTGATGAGTTAAAGAGGTGATGGGAATTAGGGCACCTGGGTAGCTCATTTGGTTGAGCATCCGACTTCACCTGAGGGCATGATCTCATAGGGCTCTCTGCTGTCAGCACAGAGTCCCCCCTTGCTCGCTCGCTCGCTCACACACACACACACACTGTCTCTCTCAAAATAAATAAACAAAAAAGAAGGTGATGGGTATTAAGGAGTACACTTGTGAGAATATTGGGTGTTGGATGGAAGTGCTGAATCACTATATTGTACAGTTGAAACTAATATTATGCTGTATGTTAACTAGCTGGAATTTAAATAAAACTTAAAAATATTTAAGAAATGGAGATTGAGTTAGGGTTGCCAACATTTTAATTTGCCAACTAAGGAAAAACAAACTGTTATCACCATTATTTCATAGAAGAGAGAACAGATTCACACCAAGGACAGATCTTTACACACAGCTTTATAGAAATTCACAATGTCGCCACACACAAGTTTATAGCAAGCAGCCTTATTCACAAAAAGTGCCAAAAGGTGAAAGTAACCCGACTGTCAATTGACTGATGAATAAATAAAATGTGGTATATGCATATAATGGAATATTATTCAGCCTTAAAAAGGGAAGAAATAGTGACACCTGCAACAACATAGAAGAATCTTGAGAATATTATGCTAAATAAAATAAGCAAATCACAAAAGGACAAGTAGTGTATCATTCTACTTACATGAGATCCCTAGAGTAGCCAAATTCATGGAAGCAGAAAGTAGAACGATGGATTCCAAAAACTAGGGGTAGGGATGAATGAAGATGTGTTATTTTTAAGGAGTGGGTATGGACTCTGGAAAACAGTATGGAGGTTCCTCAAAAAATTAAAAATAGAACTACCTACGACCCAGCAATTACACTACTAGGTATTTATCCAGAGGATACAAAAATGCTGATTTGAAGGGGCACATGCACCCCAATGTTTACAGCAGCACTATCAACAATAGTCAAATTATGGGAAGAGCCCAGATGTCCATCAACTGATGAATGGGTAAAGATGATGTGGTATGTATATACAATGGAATATCAGTTGGCGATCAAAAAGAATGAAATCTTGTCATTTGCAACAACATGGATAGAACTAGAGTGTATTATGCTAAGCGAAATAAGTTTGTCAGAGAAATACAAATACCATATGATTTCACTCATGTGTAATTTAAGAAACACAACAGAGGAACATAGGGGAAGGGAAAGAAAGGTAAGATAAAAACAGAGAGGGAGGCAAACCATAAGAGACTTTTAAATAGAACAAACAGGGTTGCTGGAGGGGAGGTGGGTGGGGGATGGGCTAAATGGGTGATGGGCGTTTAGGAGGGTGCTTGTTGTGATGAGCACTGGGTGTTGTATGTAAACGCTGAATCACTGGGTTCTACTCCTGAGATCAGTTCTACATGTAGGTTAACTAACTTGAATTTGAATAAGTGAATTTAAGAAAAAGAATCTTTTTTTTTTTTTTGCTTTTAAATATAAAATCATCTGTGAAAGTCTGGAAAACATAGAAATTCTTCTCAAACATAATTGAGCACCAGAATCATTGGTAAAGCTTTGGAAAATATAATTCTCAGGAGCTCACACTAAGCTGATTGAAACTGAATCTCCCAAGGTTAACTCAGGCCATGATATTATTTTAAAACTCCTGAAGTTATTCTGATTTATGGCTAATTTGAGGAATTTCTTATGGCTTTCCAGAACTACCCCACATATCAAACAGGATGTATCCGTTTGGTCAGTGGATACCCCTCTGCCACCAGCAAATCTGTCATAGGATGAATTCTACCAAATTTCAAACATGTCTGAAGCTCCTAACAAGGAGATTCTGAGCTAGTACTGAGGCTACGGAAAGATTAAATCAGTTGTCCAGAGTGCAGTTTTTATTTCCAAATCAAAGTTGGAGTTTGTGTGGTTCCTCCACAGCTGCGTGCACCTGTTCTATGGAGAGAGGAAATAATCAGTTTCCATGACTTCTCTCCTTTCTTCCACCCACCTCCTCAGAATTTCTCAACTTGGCTATGTTACGCTTTCAAAAGTACATTTGACACAAATTGTACAATATTCAGGTTCCTTGATTTTGAAACTTCAGTCCAGATTCAGAGGGGCTTGCTTCATTCACACATTTATTGGTTTTCTAGATAGAGTCTACCGTGTGTCTAAAGGGACATTAAACCACATAGAGAAGCATGTCAAAAATGATGAAGAAAGTTGAGTCTCACAAGAATCTTTCAGGTGCCATCCATCGAGTTGAAGTCATTCACATTTGCTGTTCACCTTTGCAGCCTCCCAAATATCAAACATCAGTTAATGGCATGCGATTAGTGAGGAACCTCTGAGTTGATTAAGTGCAGTGATATTTTGAGAAAAGCAGGACATTCCTCATTATCCGCCAATCTGTGGGTATGAGAGAGGGTGCGAGCTGGCATATTAGCATTTCCACATTCATCTCTTCTTCCTCCCTGCAACCCTGAGTGAGGCAGCTTGCCTTATTAGTAACATGTTTGGGATTAACAGCTTTGCTATTGTGTTAGCATCCCTGTCATTACCCAGGGAGGGAAACTGGCAAGTGCTAAGCCAGTTACTAACAAACCTAAAACAGCACCATGGATGGAATTTTCATGCATTAACTAACCTGAGAGCCAGAACTTTGCCAGCTACAAGCAAGGTGTGTGCTCCTTTCATAAAAATGGGTTTTATAATTAGGGTAGGGAAATTTTTAAATGTACTAAAACTCTCATCGCATTAAGAAGAGATGCCATTCAGATATTTACAAAGTAATAGAATCTCATTCCCATCTGCTCAGGCTTCCTTTCAACACCTCTCCCCTTAGCAGTGCCAAAAGGAGAAAATTCTAGGCTTGCAGTGTGAATTGTAGGAGAGCCAGCCTGGAGTGTTGGATTGGGAGGAGCTAGACCTTAAAAGTGGCTGGAAGTATTAAAAGTGTCTGGTTAGGGGCAAAGAGGACCCATGGGCTCTAGGAGTTGTAAGGCTGATGTATAGCGAGCTGGCTTTCTGCAACCATGAACTCTAGCCAAAATCTCTGGCCAGCACAGAGCCCAGTGGAGGAAGCCCAAGAGTAGAAGCTGGGCCAGCTGTGTTTGTAGCTCAAGTCCTTTCTGATGGATACAGCCGTTCTGTGGGACAGTTTTATTTCTGGGTCACGCTCTCTCTTAAACCACTTTGGGCTGTGAAGTTGTATGCTAGCAGAAGACATAGGTGCTAGAGAGAAACTCACTCTTCTGAGCCCAAAGGAGATACACCATGTTAGTTGTCACAGGTGCTGCTTTGGAGTTGCAAAGAATAAAATGAGCCTCTCCCACTGATAGACTTCCTCAATTCTCAGTGGTGATCAGATCTCATTAAAAATAGTAATAATAGGGGTGTGTGGGTGGCTCAGTCAGTTAAGCATCCAACTTCAGCTCAGGTCATAATCTCACAGTTCATGAGTTCAAGCCCTGAGGCAGGCTCTGTGCTGCTGTCATCTCAGTGCGTGGAGCCTGCTTCAGATTCTGTGCCCCCCTCTGTCTGCCCTCGTCTGCTCATACTCCCTCTTTTTCTCTCTCAGAAGTAAATAAACATTAAAAAAATAGTAATAATAAAAAAGGAGGAAGAGGGGTTTGGGCGAGGGGGAGTTAGAGTTCCCCAGACTACTCTGAAACTAAATTCAAGAATCAAGCAACTTGGGGCACCTGGATGACTCAGTCGGCTGAACATCCGACTTTGGCTCAGGTCATGATCTCATGGTTCATGGGTTCGAGCCCCGTGTTGGGCTCTGTGCTAACCGCTCCTTCAGAGCCTGGAGCCTGCTTCAGAGTCTCTTTTTCTCTCTGCCCCTCCCCTGTTCACGCTCTGTCTCTCAAAAATAAATAAATGTAAAAAAAAATTTTTTTAAAGAATCAAGCAACTTTTCCCTTCATTATTAGTTGAAGATTCCACTTTCAAATTACTTTGCCTTCAGCCCGGGTTCTCAGGATGTTCATTCCCAGCCACCAATGGAGTGAATACTGACTACAGGCCACGAGACTCTTAATGATGTGGCTCTCCCTGCCCCCTAGTTTCTCCCACCACTCTCTCCATGGAGCAAAACATCCCTCTGTTGGTAGAATAGGGTTTAGATTCACCACTCTTAAGTTCAATGCCAAGAGGGAATCCTGTTACTGACCTCATAACACCTGTGCCCAGGAGCCTGGAAGCCCAGGATGCTGGAAGCCATGTGGTCAGAATGATAAGGAAAGCTGTGCCATCAGAAGAGAGAAGGGGAAGACAGGCTAGGCTGATGACTTAGAAAGTGAACTTTATTCACTTTGTAATTTTGCCAGAGGCAGGTACTATTTCTAGTTTCAAGATCTGGTACTGAAACTTTTTGAACCAGAAATTTCAGCACATCGTCTGGGTGGACTTTCTCTGGTTTGTGGAATTTCTTTTATCTGAAAAGACTTGCAAAGCAAGAATAACCTAATCATGCCAAATGACACCAAATCACTTTGGTGAAAAGAATAAAAATGTGTGAAGTGAGAACTGAACTACAAACTCTAGGACATTTCATGGTACTTTGAAGCACAACAGTTATGTCTGGGTGCATGGATTCAGATTTGGTTCTGTTCACAGCCAGGCTTACAGGCAGCAGCTCGCTTCATGGTGCAGCAGCTCTTACTCTCTTCCTCTGCCCCATCTCTGCCACTGCTCTCCCTTGGAGAAGGGTGAGAAATGGTTCTCTCTGGCCCCTTTGGTTTTCACCTCACTGCTGTCCCAGAAGTACTTGCATCCACACCCCAGCTTTAATTAACCCAATTAATGGGTCTGTTTCTAAGCTCCAGAGAGTCCTACTTTTGTCTCTTCTCTCTGCAGTGTCAGAGTATGTAAGAAAATACACAGTGATGTCTGTTTAGAACAGAGAGCTGGTTAAAACTGTGAGGTAGACCTCAAGGGGACCTGGTATGTACAGGCAAACATCTTGAATCAGGGGGTAGTCTGGGCCTTTCTGTGACAGAGTTCCTGAATGTGTCACACAGAACCTCAGCAGGACTGAAGACTGATAGTGGGTGTCACTCGGTCTAAATACCTCTATGATTCTGATTCATATGTCATTGCCATAGGTCTGCATTCACTCTGTTAAGGACCCGAAAATAAATATTTAAAATTTTGAAGGCCATAGTCAAGTCTTCCCTTGTAGGCCAAAAACAGCCATAGCTGATACATAAATTAACAGGCAGGATTGTGTTCCGATAAAACTTTACTTACAAAAACAGACAGTGGGATGGATTTGGCCCATGAGCTATAGCATTTTAAGCTCTGCCCTTGAAGTTGCTCTCATATAATCTTTGGTTCATTGAGTTCTACAAAAGGATGTATGTACTGTTATTTTTACATTATTTGTGTTTTTCCGTTGTATACTTCGTTGAGCTCCTTAGTGTTCCTGTCATTCCTCAAAAAATCTATGAAACAAAGTCTATCTCTCTGTCTCACTCTCTTTGTCTCTCTCTCTCTCTCTCTCTCACACACACACACTTACAAGCACACTTATTTTTTCCCCTCACATATTCCTGTTCTTTGCTAGCTGCAAAGTGCATCCCTGGTCCCACACACACCGTGCATTCATCATGCCCCTATTGAAAAGGTGCCTGCTCTAGAAGTTTTCAAAATTTTTTTATCATGAGCCATAGCAAGAAATGCATAAATGCATTTTACATCATTTAGTACATATATCTTATACATATTGAGGGGGGGATGCCTTATAAAATAATATTTATCATTGCTGTATGTTCATTGTAGTTTTTTTATTATAATTTGTTCTGCCTAATTGATTTAAGGGTGATTATAATCACCACATTTATATCATAACCCACCAATAGGTAGATTCCTGCACTTTGAAAACAGTGAGCTAACCTTAGAGCCAGTACACTCACACATCCAGTCCCTCCACACTTGAGAGGATAAAGAATTTCAGTAAGTCCATTCAGGGTTGGAGCCTAGATAAGTAATGGTCTCAACCTTCCTAGCTTCACCTTTATAAACCTTGAATATTCATCTCATCAAAATATCCTACACCTAGGTCACCCACTCAGAATTTAGTTTCAGAAAGAAGACGGCTTAAGTAGTTCGAAAACAGTAATAAATCACAGGAGGCTTCAGTGGAGAAATGGCTCAATTGAAGCTACATTGGACCTCACTCACACCGCCTTCCTCTCCTTTCCACCATTCTTTTCTTCCTTCCTTTTCTCCCTCTTCCTTCTTTCTTTCCCCTCTCCTATTTCTTCCTTCTTTCTTCCTTTCACCTCTTTCTCTCTTCCTTTCATGTGTGTTCTTTCAAATTTTACCCAAGGTGTGAAATATATCTTGGAGTGTGTGATATAGCCTGAAATTTCTCCTCAGATAGAAGTCAGCACAATTTAAAATTGGCATTGGCAAGCTTTAATGCACAGCCCCATGGGCAGACCACTCAGACCACAGTGCCTGAAGGCATGTTCGGATGAAGCCTGGAAGCTTCTCCCCAGACCCACTGGGAGCGAGGGTCTGGCTCTCTTCCCCTCCAGGGCCTGCACATCCCCCTGCAGAAGGGAGAATTATAAGGACAAAGGATGAGAGAGAGTTCCAGGCAGAGACCTGAACCTTCCAAGAAGCTATTCATTCCTCCAACGGGTTGTATTTTTCCTTCTTCTCAGAAAATCATTGTGTCACTTCACCATCCTCTAGGAACAGGCTTCCCTGTGCAACCCTTTGTCTTCCTTGTAGGAAAAGAAAATGTTTTGACTCTGAGAGGAGGAAGGTCGAGAAGGCAGGGACTCCCTCTGGCTCCCTCTGAAGTCCAGGCCCTGTCAGCATCTTTGGAGAAGGAGTGCCTATGAGCAGGGAAGCCCCCAGGCAGGACAGGCTATTCTCGAGCACAGCCACTAACACATTGGTTGACTCTGGTCTGTGAATTGAATCTCTTATACTAAAACATTATGCAGCGTTTCTCTGAAATTCAGATATACCTGGGTGCCCTGTATTTTTGTTTACTAAATCTGAAATCCCTACTCTGATATTTGCCAGGAAAATGGGGAGGGCATTTACACTCGTAGCACAAAGCTGCTCAGTTTTTTCAAGGACCAGCAGTGACACAAACGCCAGAACCATTTCCAGAGGACTTTGAGGAACTTTCTTGGAGCCCTCATACCTTGCTTGGGAAGGCAGTTAGAGCCAAAGAAAAATTTTGGGAATCACTCTTCTTTTCTCCTCACATCTGGTGACCGTATCGTTTGCGGTTCAAGCAGGTGCACTTCTTTGAGTAACAAGTGCATGGAGGCAAAGGGGTAAGCTAGGACTGTTCCAGACTAGCCAGGCTGCGCATTTACTCTAATTAACCACCAAATTCAGTGTATGCTGATGCACAGTTTTCTGAGCTATCTACACTTTTAAGACAGAAATCTCTGAATAATTCTCTGTTGAATTGAACTGAAAAGTATTTGACTCCTTCCCCTGACCCCTCCCACCATGTTTTGTTCTAGGTTTTTGAATAGCCAGATATTTATCTGCCCAGATGCAACTGGGTTACAAAACAAAACTTGCTTTTTGCTCATGAGGAATGCTGCAAAGAGAGAGGTGTGACGGCTTCTGTATCCAGAAATCCATTTCTGAAACAAATGTATCTGAAGAACTGAGAGTTTCAAGATAAGACAGTTCTTCACAAGAGCTGAACTACGTCAACCAACCAGTGGTTCTAAGTGCAGGAATACACACTCAAAGACCAGTAGGAAGGTGCACTGAGCGAAACAACTCATTCGAATGCCAAATGAGGACTCTAGCTCACATCAGTCATTAACCCCCTTCCTTAGCCCAGTCATTTAATTGAGTATATCTGATTCTTACCCCCACACTGCTTGTTTTGTGTCCATGGATTTAATGTATTTAAGGACCCAGTCTCTATAATGTTCTCTCTGGTGGATATTCTGATGAGAAAGTGGCACAGAGTTAAGTCATCACTGTCCTTTTGTTTTCACCAAACCCTGTCACTGATCAGGGGGAACCCTCACAAGCCATGGTGCTGACCAGCCTCTTATGTGAACAGCGCCAGGCCTCTACTGAGATCCCAAAAGAGAATTACCTGCTTCCAGTTATACACATGGTCTCTTTTTAGCCCTCAGACTGAATTTCCTTGTTTTCTAAATAAAACCTAGAGGGCTTTGTCATCAGGTACCCAATGGGATGGGGGAATTCATCTTTTTTGGGTTTGAAGGTTCACTTGGGCAGGATTACTAAACCCGTTTCATCTTGGAGGAGTAAGTTGTTGTAAGGAGGATAAGGTTGCTACGTTTCAAGGTGAAAACCTGAGGGAGGCTAAGTAGAGAGACACTTGGAATGCTGATAAAGGTTATAATTTAAAAGATATATTCTTATTCCCAGATTTGTTTAGGTGTTTTAGCCTTTAAAGATATTAGAGTCCATGATGGTAAATTGTGTGCTTTGAAAAAGCCTGAATTTTAAAATTCCATCATATTTTTCTTCTGGTATAATTCAACTTTTTAAAAAAGTAACATCAGAAGGCGTCAGTTATAGTGCACATTAAAGGTGGTATTAGCAGCTATTTATGGCTGAAAGACATGCCTTTTTTAGGCTACCCAGAATTCATTCTATTGAAAATGGATCTATGCTCACCTCATTGAAAGCTTTTGTGGTGATTTAAAATGCCAGCTTTAACTAACATACAGAAAGAAAGGGAGAGGAGAGGGAAGAACAGACTCAGTGATGGCCAGAGGGAGCAAAGAACACCCCTTGGCCAGCTTGGGCCTGAGCACAATCTCACACTTCCTACACAATCATAGCCAACATAAGGTGGTGGTGGGTTTATTGTGGTGTTTCATCTTGTTTTCTCAATTCATTGCTAGCACTGAAGAGGGGTACATTGTTACATAAAACCCACACTTCTGAGTTGTTTTGCTTGAAAATGCAAAAGATCTATTAACCATGTTCTGCATGGAGACATTATTTTGGCATTGAGTAAATGCTGCCTCTTTTTTTAAAAAGGACCTAAATAAATCCTTTTGCTACATCCTGAATGAAACTATTTGGTGTCCATAGTGTCTGGTTGGCCTGAGTCCCTTCTACTCTATAGTACTTAAAAAAAATTTTTTTTAAATGTTTACTTCTGAGAGAGGGAGAGGGAGAGAGAGCGAGCGAGAGAGACAGTGCATGAGCAGGAACAGACAGAAAGAGAGAGGGAGACACAGAATCCAAAGCAGGCTCCAGGCTCCAGATTGTCAGTGCAAAGTGGGGCCTGAACTCATGAACTATGAGATCATGACCTGAGCCGAAGTTGGACGCTCAACTGACTGAACCACCCAGGGACCCCTACCCTATATTACTGCTTAATGCCAAAGCCAAATACCAGTTGCCAGCTTTCATTGTATTTGTATTTTCTTATACTCAGAAACTTCAATCATTTGTGTTACTTGCTTTTCATCCTGGGTGCAGGCCGATTAGATTTGTCTCCAAATACCTGGCTCAGGTAGGCCTGAAATTCTACCATTACTACTCATCACTTTGGGTGAGGTGATTCTTCAGGTGATTCTCCATTAAAACCACTGCAGACACTTCTCAGAAAGTGGAGGATAATATTATTTTCCTAATACTTCATTAGTAAAAATTTAATCACATTACTGTGCCTACCTGTGTCCAAGAAGAGGCATTTCTCCCATAAGGAGTGGGATTGGGTGGCAGTGTACCAGGCAGAATTTCTAGGGCAGGCCACAGAATAATTCTGCATCTATTTAAAGGAAAGTGTCTCCAAGTAAATGCTATAGGAGGCAGGCCTGGAGACACAGGGTACCACTTATAGTGTGAGGGGTATCAAGGTACTCAGCTTTAGGGAACCCAAAGAATAACAGCCCTTTTTTTAATACAAATTCACAACAGGTGAGAGGTAGGCACAGAAGTTGGACAAAGAGAGATCCGAACTATCAGCTTTTTAATGATTAAAGGTGGAGTAAAGAAGGAGGCTTAAATGTGGAACCAAATGGGCTATAAACACTCTGCTGAATTGAATCTGACCTCTCCCCTCTAAATCCAGGTCTCTCCCCCGGGTGAGGCCCCTTACTTATTATGGTCCCAAATAAATAGATGTGTCTTTCTGCTGACAGGTGAGTCCAGAAAAGAGAAGCATGTCCTGAGCCATGTATGTCCATTTTTTCTTCTCAACTCAAAGTTAATATAGCACTCCTTTGGGGATGGGTTCACTAGTGGTCAATAAATGAGGGCTGTGGGAGGAAAATCACAGGGGTTGGTCTATCTACAATCCCATCCATGGGTTTACTAGAGTGCAGAATAAGTCTTCCTCCAACAATAGCCTGCAGGCTAAGTAGTGATGGACCCACAGAAATATATTCTTTTCCATCGGAACAAATGGAGCATTTCCTCTTGGGAAGTGGAATCCCAGGTCTCTGGTCCAAGTAGCTTTCTAGAAGAGGGAGAGTAGGCATGTGTAGTCATGAGATTAAGAAATTCCAGATGGAAAGGCAGACTTGGGACAGAAAAGGAGATCCAGGGTTTCAATAGGTATAGGCTACAGAAATAATAAGGAAGATCCATTGAGGTCTGAAGGCATGGAGGAGCAGGAGGAACTTGAAAAAACTTCTGATTGAGAACTTTTAGTCTCTGAGGAACCATTAAGATTATCTGGACAATATTTGTTTTTATAACCCCCATAAGGGGCATAGTGCTCTATTTTCTACTTAATAAGTACTCACTAAAATGTTGGATAGATTGAATTAAAGACAATCTTCTAAAGATTATTAAAGTAAGGAAATATATTCCAAAAAATAATAATCCACAGGCTTAACCCTTCTGAGGAAGGTTTGCATTTTAAAAGAGGACTTTGTTTTACCAAATTCATCTGCAACTGATAGAATATACAGGACATATTTGGACCAAAAGCTCTTGGGAGAGGCTCTAATTTCTCCCCAACATGGATATATTCCCCAGAAGTCCGAGGTTAGCAGTTTAGTACCTCACTTAATCAGATCCCTACCACAGCCTGAATTTTATGGTTTCTTCTAAGGAATGTCATTTGTTCTCTTATTTTTGCCATTGGTCTGCATATAAATATCTATAGCTCTCAGGAATTAGAAATACATATTTATGACAGTGATTCCTACCTGAAGAATTTATTAGGAAATTTAATGTTTATTATAATAGAGACAAAAAGTTGAGCCATCACCACTCAAAAACCCAAATCTTCTCACATAAATTATGGAATCCATAATAACTGCCTTATATGGTAATTGTAAAGCCAATGGAATGTGATGCAGTAAGGATGGATTTCATATTTATTTTGCCTTTTGTATCAAGTAGGTGGAGAGTTGCCGATGTCAGGAAAGTCCCTAATTGAGAATCACAGTGCATGAGGTTCTGATAAATGACAACTTCCTCAGCCAGGACCAGTGACCACGCAGGTTCCCACTTCATGACCAGGGTCACTGGGGAGACATTTCTCTTCGGATCAGCGTATTGTAAATATTAAGTTTCAGCCTCTAAGCATATATTGCTGGTTTTCAGTTACTTGGATTTTTAGAACATCTGCTTTTTCATAGCAAAAAAAAAAAAAAGTAATGAAGAAGAAAGAAGAAAGAAATCTCTTAAGGAAGTGTTTAAAAGTCAAGCTGATAGATTTGGCAGTTCTCATTTGTGGCAGGAGTAACAGGCATCACAGGGGCAGTGTGACTTCAATATTAAAGAATAAACACTTTAACATTATTAAATACATCATAGCAGGTTTTATAGCAAACCATAATAAAGTTAGATGTTTCAGTATCAGAAAGGCACACACATTGCTTTAATGGTATCTACATGTTATGGATTGTAACAGCCTGTTATGACATCATCTGTTAGGAATTTACTATGAATACTTGGAGGGGAGGTGGTTCAAACAAGCTCCTTTTAATAAGATGCCACAGAGTGTAACTATATCTAATGACAATTGGTCAATTATGAATAAAGCATTTTCAAAGAGAACCGTTGCTTTAAGCCCTATTAAAACGTTAATGAGGCTTAGCAGAAGTCTCCATTTCTTGCCTGCTGTTCTTTCATCTGAAAAGCCACACTCCTATGTGACTCTCCCTAGTTCCTAGGGACTACACAGTTCAGAAGGCAGTTGGGGATAATTTTGGCTGCAGACAAGGTTTTCAGTTCAGCGGCAGACCCAACTTTGGGGTTGATGCTTGGAGGCTAGTGTGATTCAGATGGACTATAAGTCTTTAAGCTCCTTCCTTGCCTGATTCATCTTGTTTGTCTCTCTATGGGAACTATCTTATTGAAATGAAATCCACTAACCTGAAGCTCTAAAAAGAAAATTTTCTTGGCTGGTGACAAGTAAATTGGTTGCCCTCAGAAGGAAGTATTTTCTATATTTCTGGAGATGGTGTGGCATCTCAAACTTGCTGCCCTTGGGTAAATGCCAGCCCACAGATTTGTTTCACAAGTGCTGTACCTAAAAGATATGGACTTAAATACCTTTGGGTGGGACACACCTTCAGTTTACAGCAAGCTTCACAATATCCTATTGCTATAGATCAGGCACATCACATGTTACGTATTACCTGACAGACCTCTAAAAAATTGAGAATTGTGACTCCTAGTTCATTCCTGCTCCCTTCATCCTCGATTTGATTTGATGTCGCTCACTGATGCCTCCCAGAGCTGGGCCTTGTTCCTCATAAAGAGTTTTTGGTGATACCAGAGTCATAAAGACAGTATTAAGAGCAATGTGTGAGGAATCCCAGAATCTAAGAGTTTGCAGGGAGACATAAGAGTTCAAGATACTCCAACTGCAGATAAGCAGTATGAGACATGGAGGGGAGAAACCATGGACAAGTCAGCTCTAGAAGGAACAGAGCAGAGACAGAAAGTCAGGTCTTCTGATTCCTCATCCTAGCATATTCCATCCTCTGTCCCACACAGCTGGCCTGAACGATGTCTCCTTTGGCCCTTCTTCATATTCCCAGAGAGTTTATCTTTTGCAAAGTCACCATCCACACACACAGGATGGCACCAGCTGTGCAGCCCAACCCCTCTTACACTGTACTACTGTGTCTGGTGAAATGGAAGTCAAGGCCAATTTGTTCACAGTAAGCCTGCTAAGTCTCAAAGAAAACTTCTTGTCTACTGAAGAAGAGAATTCAGAGTTGGAAACAGGTTAAAGTTTAAAACAAACCCCAGAGTCAGTTTTGCAGATGATTTAGGTTGTTTGAGTCCCAGACCCTTCTTTGTTCAGAATATACTGAAACCTTCCTTCAGGGATGGCCTTAGGAGTGGAAAGAATGGTGTGGACTCTCTAAGCTGTCTTGAGCCACTTCAGGAAAACTTCCTTCAGCTGAAAATTGCCTTGAAAGTAAACCTTCCCATCCTAACCAAAGAAAAATTATCTGAAATTCAGATAGTAACTCACTCATATGAGCTAAATATGGCCACCCTTAAGCATTGTGTGTTGTGAAAACATTCTTGGAAGAGGAGAACTTCTAGACTGGCTAGTTCAATGTGCTTTCTTCATGAGTGGAAGGAAATGAGGGCACAGAGACCCTGAGCATTAGTGAGAGGCAGGAAAGCAGATGAAGGAAGTGTTTGGGGAGAGACATTGGCTAATAGAAAAGCTAAAAGTGAAAAAGTCAATAAAGAAGATATCCGAAAGAAACCATTGGTATCATATACATCTAGAGACATGCATCTATTGGCAGGGTTGCATGCCCAGGGTCACAAAACCTGCTCTGTCATGGGTTTGCTATGGCTTCTCACTCAATACTCTTAGAATTCTCAACTTGCGAATTTTGCCAAGGTTTTCAGCAAGTATCTCCAGAAAGCTAGAAGAAAGTATATAAATATCCCAGGTACTAGCTCAGTGACTGGTACATGAGTTCAGTAAGTGTTTGTTGAATAAATGAATCAAACATTTATTGTGTATACCTGTGCACCTATCTCTAGGATAAAGCCTTGTGGCCTGGTCTCTGGAGCACTTGACCAAGGCTTTGATGCCTATGAAATAGATTATAATCCCAGGAGATACAGAGTGGAGTGGATCTGGAATCAGAAGATCCTAGACTCCTCTATCAAATAGTGACAAAAATAATGCATATCTGCCTATCTCAGAAAGGTGCTATTTGGCTCTGAAACAAGAGATTGTATGTAAAACTATTGATAACTTGAATGTATTATTGAACACATAGAGAAAGTGTTACTTTATTTTTTCTTCTCTACACTTTGTGGGATTATCCATAGATGAAGACCTTTTCCCCCTTAGATAGAACAGGATATTATAGCTTATCCATTTGAACACTTCCTGGTCTGTATCACTTAGAAATGGGATTCTAAAGAAGAATTAAAAGGGAGAGCAGGTGGCTCAGTAAAGTTGGAATGACCTCACAAGTGGAAGTATGAAATGACATGCAATTTTCTTCTTTTTAAAAAAAAATTTTTAACGTTTATTTTTATTTTTGAGAGAGAGACAGAGTATGAGTCGGGGGTGTGGTCAGAGAGAGAGAGAGAGAGAGAGAGAGAGAGAGAGAGAGAGACAGAATCTGAAGCAGGCTGATGGGGCTCGATCTCATGAACTGTGAGATCATGACCTGAGCTGAAGTTGGATGCTCAACCGACTGGGCCACCCAGGTGCCCCACGAATGCAATTTTCTAGAGGTCACAGAGGGTCCCTGGGTTGTAGCTTCCATTGATTCTATAAGGTAATGAGACTCCATGATTAAAAAACAAACAAACAAACAAAAACATGGTGGACATGCTACCTGTGGAAGCCGACTGCCTTTGTTGTTTTCTGAGACTGAAAACAAGGTCTAGAATGACTGAGATGCTGCTTATTGTTACAGCTTGAGCCTAGAGTGAGAAAGATCCAAACCAAAATTGTAGGGGAAATGGCAAGGAGTGGACATAAGAATTGTGTGTGTGTGTGTGTGTGTGCGCGCGCGCGCACGCACTGGAAGGTGGGGTTGGGGGCATACTATCAGGTAAACATTTGAGTGCAATAGAAGACAGATTGCTCAAAGATTTGGAGTGTGTGAAGGGCGAGAAGATTATTAGTAGCAAAACTTGAGCAACTTTGGGAAGGAGAGAATAAGCTGAAAACATTTTTAGATAATTTAGAATAAAGTGAGAATATCTTCTTTGATTTTTCTTTTCACGTCGTTCACTTGCTGTGGTAGAATATTATATACATTCAATGGAATTTTGTATTAGAAAAGTGTTGAGTGAATCAAAATTTCCACATGGGCCAGTACCTCGTGCAGTAGGGCATTTATGGGGTGAGGGTCAGAAATATGTACCAAAAAATGCCTATTTCTTAGTTCACAGTTTTATCTTCCTCATCATTTCTGTTATGGAGCCAGTGTTCTTTCAGATTTGGAATGCCTTCCTTACTTATGTACTTATTTATGTATACACATATATAACATAAATTAAAGAAACTCTTTCCAGACATATAATTCCAGGAATTTTTGTCTGTGTTTGTTATTAGTCTTTTGATAAAATTTTCTAATTAAGTCAGTGTGACACTCAGCCAAAAAACCAGAATTACTTCACAATATCCTCATATGTTCCTTTTTGTGCATTTTACCCTGAAAGCAAGACAAATCAGTTTCAGCTGCATTTAGAGACATTTAGGTTAAACTGGGAGAAGAACTCCTAGGCTCCAGGAATCTGGCTGAATTGCCATGTGGGAAATTAAAAAATCTTCATTTTTAGAGAATTCTAGAAAAAAAGTAAAATAACCAGACACATATAGGGTTGCCTCATTGTAAATAATCATGTCTAGTAACATCCTCTCCACTTCGCAAATTTTGATGGCCTGTTCAATCCTGTATTACCCCACTATTCCAAGGCTTGGCTCAGACAGCATAACCATTTATGTGGAATAATATAGACTTTGGAGTATCTCTCTAATTCCCAACCCCCAGCCTGTGAAAACCGATTCCTCACCAGTGCTATAAAACGGGCCCTATAATTCATGTCGTATCATGTGATCCTACTGGGCTCCATCCACCACCAATCACCCTGGTTAGAGCTGGTTGGAGTGGGATTCCTAACCCAATCTAAGAAGTACCAGCCACATTCTCTTTTCTGGCAAATGGCATTGGGACTCAGGGAGCAAAACAGCTGTAATGAAGAACATCAATCCTGGAGCTAGATTTTCTGAATTTGAAATCCATATCTACTACTCATTTGTTATGTGAATTTGGACAAGTCTCTTAATTTCTCTGCCTCATTATATGTAAAGTGGGGATACACCTTATATATTAGGAGGATTAAGGGAGTTCATACAACATGCAAATTACTTAAGTCTGAAACATAAGGGATAGCTCTCTAAGGGATATCTCATTTGTAATTTTGGAATGGTCTAAATTGGATCTAAGGAGAGAAAACCAGTTTTAAGGACAAGATAAAAGAAGCAGAGTGGAGTAAAAATGTAAAGTGGGAGACCAGAGAGGCAGACAGCTCAGTGGAGAAAGTGCCTTGATTCTTCATCGTTTTCTGGCTCCTGGTTCTTGTCTCACCTAAGACTGACTTCCCTTTGGCCTGTTGATTTCCATGAGATACTCCTATGTCCTTATGAGAAATGTTGCTTTTTTGGCTTATACTATTTCAAGTGAGTTTCCATTACTTGGAAAGAAGGATCCTTGGTTATGTATTTTCTTAGTTCCCCTTGAATGAAAATTCCCAAGAAACCAAAACAAAAAGAAGACTTCAAGGGAAAGGTACTGCATATTGTATTTCTTTTGGGGGTCACTTCCTCTTCCTCAGAAGAGGAGATGCCACCATTTTGACCTATTTTATTCTTTTCAAAACATTCACGCTCTCCATTAATAGCTTCTAAACCAAGGGACTTCTTTTACAACCAAAACTCACTTTTCTTCTACATAAAAATGACTTTAGAGTTAAGTGAGCCAATTTCTCATCTTCTAACTCTGTTACACTTGGCAGTCTAAATAATAGTGTCCTCTTCCTTCATCTTGGATGGTAGGAGAGCTCAGGCAGCAGTGGGATGCAAAGCTCACACAGTATTTGGTATTTTCCACTGCCAAATCCAAGTCCTCAGACTCAACCTGCTAAATCCTTTGACTTCAGTCATGAAAAATGACACACATTACCATGCCTCATAACACATCTTCTAAAACCTTTCCAAATAACCAGCCGGCGAGCGGCATTGCCAGCCTCACCACAGACACCATCATTTTTTCCCTTCCCTGTCTGGCTCTGAGTTTTTGGAACAGAGGTGAAACTTAACCTTCCCAAACAAAGACCATTTACTAGGCAACTTAGGGCAAGTAAAAATTAGCTCACACATCTTAAGGTGCCATGTAGCTGTTTGTAGATCTCATCCAAGTTTGGGTCTTTTTTTTCCCCCAGAAACCCTTTTCTCTAAGAACCCACAATCATTTACCACTGGATGAAGGAACTACACTTATTATAAGAGCAAAATATTTAAAACCTCTTTCAAGGATGGTCAGACACCATCATAAATCATGTTCTCCCCTCTGGTGAATTTGGGATGGGAAGGTCATGTGTTGACACATTTAGAAGCCATCAGGGTGCTGTGGTTTCACAGCTAGGAGGGAAACTTGAGCTTGTTGAAGTTGGAGCTTACTTGTATTTTTATTTATTGAATTAATGAAATCTTGGCAACAAACTGTGTTTTACTTAAGGCAGAATGTGATTTTTTTTTCTTTGCCCCCACCTACCTTGCCTCCCTCCCTGCCCCTCCCAAATAGATGTTTTATAAATGTTTCAAACACTAGGAAAGCTTCCTGGGCAGCCAAACTGAACCTTAATAAAATCAAGATGAACCAATCAATATGTGGAGATGTGGCTTCCATTAAAATTGACATTTGGGTGTTAGAATTAGAAGAAAGCAGCAGCATGAAAGTAAATATTTTGAATGTGTTTACAAGGCTGCTGGATTCTAAGTGTTCGCACATTTATCAATCCATTCATCAACCTTACTGATAGTTTTCAAAAACCAAAGATCACCAGAATCTCATATTTCCTCACTTTTGGTGAAGGCTTTTCCATTTTCACCATGAATATGAATGTGTGTGTGCACATGTGTGTGTGCATGTGCTCACTAGTGATTAAACAACAAAAATCATCATCATGGTTTAATGCAGAAGTTTTCAGTTCTAGCTATAAGCTAATCATCTGGGGGAGACTTCGGAAGCCTCCCAGGCATCTGTACTTCTTAAAAGTTCCCCAGTGTATCATTTATAGTCCCAACAGGAAATCAATGACACATTCAAATTGGGTAATCTGAAGAAAGTTTAATAAGACACAAAGGTATCTTTACAAAGGCACCAGCAGGGTGGAGGGAAACCAAAAGTGATAGTACAGTACCCTGGAGCTGGGAACAATGGAGTGCTGTTATCAACCTAGTCTCAAGGAGGAAAGAGTGGAAGCAGTCGTCAGAACCCAGAGAGAGGGGAGCCCAGTAGAGAGGGTCACCTGAGAGGAGTGGTGACCTTCAGGCAAGAGATGCAGCTCACTCTTGATCATCCCACAGAAATCAGCCACAGAAGGAACTTAAACCACACTGTTCTTGCTCCCTCTCCACCCCCACCTCTTGCCGGTGCTCTTCATTGCTTGGACCCAGCTCGAAGCCAGAAGCTGAGGGATCAGTCCATAAAGATCAGCTCTCTGCTACCCAGGAAGACACAGGATGTAGGAATGTAGAGTGGATCTGGGGGACAAATGGGAGGTGCCCAGCCAATCAGGAGAGTCTCATGCAATCAGATTTAATATCCTTTGTTCTTCAGTGCAGTGGGTATTATGATAGAAGTCAGAAGTTTCAGGTCTAGTTTTGGCTGTCTGTGACTTTGGGCAATGCATGCTACTTGTCTGAGGCTGTTTTCTCAATTGAAATCCAGGGCACTGGACTAGTTCAGTGTTTTCCAGTGTGCTTTAGTACTCTGTTCATATACTTCAGAGGCCTTGTGGGGTGGGAAGATGGAAAAAACAAATTATTGTTTCTAGCTTCATTCCCCATTACAGCTCATAGTAAGTAAATCCGGCATGTACCAAATTTCTTTCAGGAGTGAGAAATTATTTCTCTTAGCTTAATGTATGCATTTCTAAGGCGATGAGCATCTAGACTACTGTGTATATTCACAAGGAAGAAATTGTGTGTGTGTGTGTGTGTGTGTACACACATGTGCACATATGCCCCCTTATACATACCTTAAGAGATGAGAAAGGAAAGTATTTTTAGAGTTGAGAAAAATGAGATTTAAAGAAATCAACCTTAACTTGTTCATTTTTAAGAGGAAAATATATGGTGGAGTCACTCTTCAAACTTATTTCTGTTTTGTTCCAAAAATAATGCCACCAAAGAATATGAAAATGGGGGGGGCGATTATACCTACATACATGTAGACAGACTCACACACACACACACACACACACACACATACTACATATATATATATAATATCTGGTTGCCTTTCCCCTGGTTTAAATACCTGCTCTTCTGCAGACTAGCCTTGCAAGGGTCCACTTCATCTTCTGATGTCTTTCAACAGAGTACAAAAGACAGACCATGTGACTGATGTGCAAAACTATCGTTACTGAATTTATGTAACATTTGAAATAGCTTTCTGTCCCTATTTCCCCCCAACCTATAAAAGAGAGTTTTATTTTAATAATAAGTAAAGGTGCAGCTTTTGAGGGCTGTGTCCTCCCACCCCATGACTTCCAGGTTTTTCTCAATGGGAAATTGAGCTTTTGAAGCCTCTTTTAGAGGTTCCTCTATTCACAGTTCAGAGAAGACAGAGGTCAGTGAGCAGTAATAGTCACAGAGGCCGTGGGACTTCAGGGGGTCTTGCAAGATGTGGATGAGAAGTTTCATATCCATTTTGTGAAGATTTCCTATAAGCCCAATTCTTATCTCTCTAAGGAAAAAACAAATATAACCTCAGAAATGTAGTATTTTGTGTAGTTGTTTCTGCCCATAGGTCCTGTTCCCATGCTTTAATAAAACCACCTTTTTGCATCAAAAAAAGGAAGAGAGAGAGAGAGCGAGAGAGAGAGCAAGAGAGAGAGAGAGAGAAAAGATAATGTTTAGAAGGTATTTTCTTGTGTCTTTTAAATCACTGAACCACAAATACCTCACTCAGGAAATATTTATACATTAATAAATATGTACCATGCTAGGTGATAAGTGATGGAGGATAATGGGGGAAAATATATTTTATTAAAAATAATGGCTATTAAAGCAGTGATATAATTGACATAATGGAAACTTTGTATAAAGGAAAATGGGAGTAGAAAATAAATTCTTATTTCTGTTGAAATAATGAATGAGGGACATTTTCATAGCAAAGAATACCTTGAGCTGAAACTTGACGAGTGAATAAGATTCTACCTGATAGACAATGAGTAAGGACATTTAAGTCAGAAGGAATTGTATGTGTAAAGGCACAAAGGTATGAAATGGGACAAATGATTTAATGAATAGCAAGCAGTTCAATATGTCTATAGTATAGAATACAGGTAGAGAAGCAGTAGAGGCAAAGCTCTCTTGGTAGGTGGCAGTCACATCATGATGTGTTTTAATTGGCAACTTGAGGACTGTATATTTCACCCTGTGCTTTCCATGATTTTCAAACTATTTTGAATATATGCCCATAGATATACTCATGCTGGGTGTCTACATGACATTATACTAAACACAACGCATCTTCCCCAAGTACCAGTTCTACTAGAAATATTAGAGGAGATTTTTTTCTACTTTATTTGTTCTGACAGAGATTGTTGTTATGTCTGTCATCTTTTCCTTAAAGCTGGGAGAGTAAAAGACATTTATTTGCCGGGATTAATAAGAAAGTTTCAGATTTTTGTGTTATGAGTATCTCAGTAAGGTTAGTGCCATAGTTGAATCATGGTAACCAGGGTGAAAAAAATGAAACAGACTAACATCTGTTTGTTCAAGGAGGTGGATTGGAATTTCTTGGTGAACTGTAAAGACTGGAAGAGCTAGGTTCTTTCAATTACAAAGTAGTAATTTTAAAAAGAAATTTTGTTGAGAAAAATGGGTTTTTACAAATCTCACTTCTCTGTTTGTATTTCATCTAATATTTTATCAATATTTAACTACTCTTAGTCCCACTGGGATGGCAATGACTTTCCTAATGATTCAGAAGACCCCAAAATTAAGAGCGAGGGCATTTGTAAGCAATTTTAATGGCAATATTTATGTACATTTGTAAAGTATAATTTATAAATATATTTTTTTTACCAGAGAGCAAAAGTTTGAATCAAGGAAAAATATGTAAAACAATGAGTGAAATCTTAAACTAGCATCACGGAGAATTACGAAAGACTTTGAAATGCTACTAAAGAAATTTGACAACAAAGAAATTAATAGCAATTTGAAAAACATAATATATACTTGTATAATTCCTTAAAATGATGATGGACTTATTGTGAAGATACAAATTTACATTAATCTTGACATTCTTTAGGATAGGAAGGTATCAGTTACAATATCAGGACAAAATAGGTCTTAAGAAAATCTAAAAAAAAAGAGATACTATATACTTATAAGTGAGCAATAAATCAGAAAGATATGTCAACAATAAGTATATTTATATCTAACAGTATAATTTTTGTATACATAAATGACAAAGGGAAGAACTATAGGAGAATTAGATCCCCCCCCCCATGAATTGGCAGATACTTAGTTTATTTCAAGACGGGGTAAGTTAGAGCTATATATGCTCTGTGCTAATTTTTTAAAGTTTATTTTTTATTTATTTTTGAGAGACATCAAGTGGGGGAGGGGAAGAGAGAGGGAAACAGAATCCCAAGCAGGCTTAACACATAGTCCAACACAGGATTCAATAAGGGGCTTGAAATCACAAACTGTGAGATGATGACCTGAGCCAAAACCAAGAGTCAGACACTTAACTGACTGAGCCACCCAGGCGTCCCTCTTTGTGCTATTTTAAATTATGGCTTTGAGACAACAAAAAGTACTTCTCCTTCCCCAGAAGAATCTGATCAATTTTTGACATAGAATTATTGGACTATATCTGTACCGTACTTATTTGAAAGGGAAATTGTGTGCGTCTGTGTGTGTGTTATTCTTTTTCATGGGTTGTATTTATGAGGTGGTTGTTTTGTATTGAACATTGTTTTCTTTTATCAGAACTTAATTTTTTCTCAAGGAGTTTAAGATTCAAAGAAATATTGAGAGAAAGATACAGATATTTGTTAAATACTCCCTGGTCTCACATGTCATAGCCTCTCCCATTATCAATATCTCCCACCATAATGGTACATGTATAACAACTGATGAACCAATGTGATGCATGATTATCATGCAAGGTACATAGTTTATATTAGGGCTCACTATGTTGTTTATTCTCTGGGTTTAATAAAATGTATAATGCATTGATCGTTATGTATCATAGACTAGTTTACTGCTCTAAATATCCTCTGTCCTCTACCTATTCATCTCTCTCCTCAGCACCTGATAACCGCTGAGTTTTTTACTTTCTCCATAGTTTTGCCTTTTCCAGTTTTTCATATAGTTGGAATCATATAGTATTCAGCCTTTACAGATTTTTCCACTTAATAATATGCATTTAAGCTTCTTCCATGTCTTTTCATGGCTTATAGTTCATATCTTTTTAGTGCATGTATAATATTCCATTTCCCAAATGTAACACTATTTATCCATTCACCTATTCAAGGGCATTTTAGTTGCTTCAAAGTTTGGCAATTATGACTAAAGCCTCTATAAGCATCTGTGAGCAGATATTTTGCATGGACATAATTTTAAAAAACTGTTTTAATGTTTATTTATTTTTGAGAGAAAGACAGAGCATAAGTAGGGGAAGGGCAGAGAGAGAGGGAGACATAGAATCCAAAGCAGGCTCCAGGCTCCAAGCCGTCAGCACAGAGCCTGATGTGGGGCTCAAACTCACGGAAGCGTGAGATCATGACCTGAGCCAAAGTCGGACATTAACTGACTGAGCCACCCAGGCACCCCTGTATGGACAGAATTTTCAGCTCTTTTGGATAAATGCTAAGGAGTGCAATCACTGGATTGAATGGTATGAGTATATTCAGTTTATTAAGAAACTGCCAAGTTGTCTTCCATTGTAGCTGTACCATTTTGCATTTCCACCATCCATGAATGCGTTTCTGTGCTCCTTATCTTCTCCTAGATGTAGTGTTGTCAGTGTTTTGGGATTTTGGTCTTTCTAATAGTTAAGTAGTAGTATCTTATTTTAATTTGCATTTCCCTGATAAAATATGATGTGAAGCATCCATTGATATGCTTATTTGCCATTTGTATATCTTCTTTGATGAGGGTTCTATTAACATCTTTGGCCCAATTTTAATTAGGTTCTTTGTTTTCTTATTTTTTAGTTTTAAGAGTTCTTTATGTATTGTGGATAACAGTCCTTAACAGATGTGTCTTTTATAAATATGTTTTTCTTGTCTGTGGCTTGTCTTCTCATTGTCTTCACACTGTCTTTTACAGAGCATAAGTTTTTAATTTTAATGAAAGCCCAGCTTGTCAATTACATATGTTTTGAATTATGATTTTGTTGTTGTATCTAAAAAGTCACCTGCATACCCAAAGTCATCTAGATTTTCTTCTGTGTTATCTTTTAGGAGTTTAATGGTTTTGCATTTTACATTTAGAACAGTAATTAATTTTGAGTTAATTTTGTGAACGGAATAATGTCTGTTTCTAGATTATTCTTTTTTTCTTTTTCTTTTTCTTTCTTTTTTTTTATGTGGATGTCCATTTCAACAAATGGTTGAAAAGACTGTCTTTGCTCCATTCTATTGCCTTTTCTCCTTTGTCAGAGATCAGTTGATCATATTTATGTGGGTCTGGTTTTGAGCTCTCTATTCTCCATTGATATGATTTTCTGTTCTTTCACCAAACACCACAGTGTCTTGATTACTGTAGCTTTATAGGAAATCTTGAAGTAAGATAGTGTCAGTCCTCCAACTTCTTTCTACTTCAACATTGTGTTGTCTATTCTGCATCTTTGCCTCTCCATATGAACATTTGAATCAGTTTGTCAATACCTTCAAAATAACTTGCCGGGATTTTGATGGAGATTACATTTGATCTGTAGGTCAATTTGGGAAGAACTGACATCTTGATAATACTGAGTTTTCCTATCTATGAATATGGAATATTTCTTCATTTACTTAGTTCTTCTTTGACTTTTTCATTAGAGTTTTGTAGTTTTTCTCAAATATATCTTGTACTTACTTTGTTAGACTTCTACCTAAGTACTTAATCTTTGGGAATTGCTAATGTGAATGTTACTGTGTTTTTAATTTCAAATTCCCCTTGTTCATTGCTGATAGAATTGGAATTAGTAGTTCTTAGAGTTTTAAATTCGTCATTCTCAGATGTAGATACACTATAAAGAGGGGCAAAGATAACAGAAAATGTAAATAACATGATCTAATAAGCTCAAATATATGAAACAATGATTTTCAGACATTGAGAAATAGGCAACACATGGTTGCGATTTCTAAGAGAAAAGAAAGAAGCAGCCCAACCTTCCACTGAGCCGGTCTTAAGCCTTCAGCACAGGAAGAGGAACCAAGCAAAGTCTAGTAATCTTGTTGAGTTGAAGAGACAGAGATCAGAGTTTGGGAAGGTCAAGGTTTCTGGAATTTGTAGGGCAGAATCCTAGAGAAGAGAAAATTGCACACAAAGAGAAAGAGAGCCCTAGACATCTGCAGAAGTTTCCCCTCAGGCCTTTAGCTGGCTGTTGGCTGTGCATGCATGAGAGGAAACAAGTTAGGCCAGGGAGCGAACCACTAGACAAATGTAGGAAGCACATTCCTCAGAACTCATACAGAGCTGAGAGTATTTTGTGTATCAACCTGCAGGATGGAAAGACCTTGTATTATAGAGAGCATCAGGTAGAATCCTCAATAGGGTATTGTCACCATGTGACATTAAAAGGATTTGAAGATAACATCATAAGCAACAGTAGTATGCCCGTAAATTTGACATCTTAGATGAAGTGGAAGAAAACTCCTTGAAAGATACGAACTACCAAAACTCACTCAAGGAGAAAGAGCTATCCTAATAATCCTATACTTATTAAAGGAACTGAAATTGTAATTAAAACCCTTTAAAGAAAGAAAAAAGCCCAGATGGTTTCACTAGTGAATTCTACCAACATTTAAAGAAGAAATAATACCAGTTATACATAAAATTTTCCAGAAACAAAAGTAGATGGAACACTTTATTATTTATTTTATGAGATCACCATTACCCTGGTACTAAGACAGACAAAAGAAATCTGTAGACCAATATGCCTCTTCATCACAGAGGCAAAATTCTTAATAAAATACTAGCAAATTGGATGCAATAATTTGTAAAGAAATAACACATCATGACTATTTGGGGTTTATATGAGAATATAAAACTGGATCAACCTTTGAAAATTAAAGAATGTAGTTTATCATATCAACAGACTAAAGGATAAAAACCAGACAGTTATCACAGTAGATACAGGAAAAGGAGTTGACAAAATTCAGCATCTATTCATCATACGTTCTCTCAGAAAACTACAAACTTAGGTGAGCAATTTCAGTCTGATAAGAATTATCTATTTAAAAAATCTATAGTTGGAATCACACTTTATGACAAAAAACTGAATGCTTTTCCCCTAAAATTAGGAAGAAGGCACAAATTTCCTTGTTTCCACTTTAATCACCAGTATCCAGGAGGTCTTAATTAGTGTAATGAGGGAAGAAAAACAAATGATAAGTACACAGATTGCAGAGGAAGAAGTGAAGTTATCTTTATTTGTAAATGATATGATAGCCAGTGTAGAAAATTCTAAAGAATTGGCAGAAATGCTTTAGAACTAATAAGTGTTCAAAGTTCACAGAATACAAAATCAGTATTCAAAAACTCCATTTGTATTTATATTTACTAACCACGAACAACTAGAAATTGAAATTTAGAAAACAAAACCACTTAAAATAGCAAAAGTATGAAACAAAGATACATTTAATAAAACATATGCAAACTATACACTGAAAACTGTAAAACATTGCTGATAGTTATTAAAGGACACTGAAATAAATGTACTGATGTACCATGCTCATGGGTTAGAAAACTCAGTATTGTAAAGATAGCAATGAATTGACCTATAGATTCAGTACAATCCTGATCAAAATCATGGCACACCTTTCTGCACAAATTTAAAAATTTATTCTAAAATCATCAAGTTAAGATACAGAGAAACTAAAAGATCAAAAACAATTGTGAGAAGTAAGAAAGATGGGATTTCAAGACTCGAAAAAGCATCAGTAACCAGTGTGGAAATTGCATAAAGATAGCCATACAGAACAGTGAGCAGAATAGAGATTCCAGAAGTGGAAGTGTATATAAATGATCATCTGATTTTTAACAGAAGCGCTAAGGTAATTTAATGGAGAAATGATCATCTTTTCAACAAATTGTGCTGGAACCATTAGATACCCATATTCAGAAAAATGCATCTCCACTCTTCACATTGCACATGAAAGTTAAGTCAAATGTAACATCTAAAAATATAAAACTTCTAGAAGAAAATACAGAAGTTTTCCTATAACCTTAGGTTAGGCAAAGATTTACACGAGATGACCTTAAACCCCTGAGCCATAAAAGACAAAAATGATTTACTGAGCTTCTTAAAAATTAAAAAATTTTGCTCTTCTGAAAAGAACATTAGGAAAATGAAAAGGCAAGATACATGCCAAAAGAAACTTATTTAGCAAAATATCACCATACATCTCACAAAGAACTTTATCAAGAATATATACAGAGCTCTTACAATTCAATAATAAGACAAATCATCTGAAAAATGTGTGAAAGATTTGAATACATTTCACCACGTAGATAGATGAATGGCTAATAAAACATTAAAATGCTTGATATTATTAGTGTCTTTAAGGAAATTCAAATTGAAACCACAGTATGATACCAACACACACTTACTAGAAGGACTTAAATTAAAAATATACTCAACACCAAGTGTTGGCAAGGGTGTGGTGTGAGTCTTATCACTGCTGCTCAGAGTACAATGGGGTGAAGCCCTCTGGACAGTAGATGAGCAGTTTCTTATAAAGCATACTCACAGTATGATCAAAATCATTTGTTTCTCAGGGTTTTAGATAAGAGAAATGAAAATATATGTTTAAACAAAGACTTATATTTGAATTTTCATATCAGCTTTACTCATAAAAGCCCCAAATTAAAAACAATCCAAATGTCTGTCAACTGGTGAGTGGATAAACAAATGTGGTAGATCCATGCAATGTAGTATTAATAAGCAATAAAAAGGAACACATAACAAATAAGTGAAGAAACATAAATCTCAGAAGTCAGATATAAAAGACTATATATGATGAGTTCATTATATGAAATTCTGTACAAAGCAAAAAATACAGTGACTAAAAGCAATTCAGTGATTTCCAAGAACCAAAGTTGGAGGAAGTGATTGACTTCAACAGGACATAAAGATTTTGACTGGTGAAAATAAATGTTCTGTATCACAACTGTGGTAGTATTAACCCTACCACATATATTTGAAAACCTCACCAAATATCATACACAAAAATTAACTCAAATGATCAAAGACATAGGTGTAAGACCTAAGACTATAACTTTTAAAAGAAAACATAAAGTTATAAATCTTCATGATCTTGGATTAGGCAATGATTTCTGTGCTTTCCATGTTTCTATGCATGTATGTGGAAAACACAGAAACAATAGAAAAGATAAATGAGATTTTGGCTAAATTAAAAACTTTGTACTTGAATCTACATATCAAGAATGTGAAAAGACACTCCACAAAGTGGGAAAAATACTTGTATATATCTTATGAACTCTAGTATCTAGATTATCTTAAGAATTCATACAATTCAATAATATAAACAAAATAATCTAATTTTTTAAAAGGAGAAAGAATTTGAATAAATATTTCTCCAAAGGATATATGCTTAATAAGCACATGAAAGAATGCTCAACATCATAATCATTAGTGAAATACAAATCAAAACCACAGTGACCTGCTGCTTCACACCCTCAGGATACCTATAATCTAAAATATAATAACAAATACTGTTACTTGCATATAATAAAATTGAAACTCTCATAGACTGCCAGTGAGAGCTGCAGGAAAACAGTCTGGAGGTTCCTCAAAGGGTTAAACATAGAGCTTTTCTGTAACCTAGGAGTTCTACTGTTGGGTGAAATTGAAAACAAGAGAATTGAAAGTATGTTTAAACAAGACTGTGTACACAAATGTCCATAGCAGCATTATTCATAATAACTCAAAGTGGAAAAAACCCAAATAGTAATCAATGGATAAATAAAACTATAAGGAATAAAAAGGAATAAAGTATTTATACATGCTATACTCATGAATAAACTTTGAAAATATTATATTTAAAAAACCAGTCATACTGTTTGATTCCGTTTATTTGAAGTGTCCAGAGAGTTGTACTCTCTCAAAGGTGCACTTTATTATTTGTGAACTATATCTCAATAAAGCCATTATTTTTTAAAGTATACACAAAAAATTAAAGAACTTGTTTTATGTATGTAACCTAAATAAACCAGAATTTTCTTAGAAAGAAGGAAACTTCCTTAATTTGGTAAAAACCAACCCCCTACTGTCCATGTCATATATTGGAAAAAATTTATACAAATTCCCTTTAAGAATGAGATAAGAATACCTCACTGCTGTTTATCATGTTACTAGAGAATCAAAGATCTCAAGAGAAGAAGAAAAAAAGAACAAGTGAATGAAGGAAGGAGCGACATTGTTACTATACGTGGAGGATATAATCATCAACATAGAAAGCTCAAAAGAAGAAACAAAATAGTGGAATCTTTAAGATCTTGATAGATATAATTTCAACTTTTATAAAAATACCCATAGTATTAGTAATAATGGAATAGAAAACAAATACGGTACCGTTTATAATAGCAACTAAAACTAGATCTTAGAAATATACATGTCCTTTTGGATGAATAATAATATTCTCCTCCTCAAAATATTAGCAAACTGTTCAATAGTACATCAAAAGAGTTATTCACCAAAATCAAGTGGGATTGATTTTGGGGATGCCAGGATGGTTCAACATCTGCAGAAATCATATGATTATCTCAAAAGGTGAAAAAACCCAAAGTTCGGCACCTATTCATGATAAACGTTCTTAAAAAAGTGGATTTAGAAGGAACATACCTCAACACAATAAAGGCCATATATGAAAAACCTATAGCTAACATCTTACTCACTGGTGAAAAACTGAGAGCTTTTCCTGTAAGATCAAGACTAAGACAAGGATGTCCACTCTTGCCACTTTTACTCAACATAATGGACTAGCCACAGCTATCTGACAAGAAAAAGAAATTAAAGTTATCCATATTAGTAAAGATGAAATAAAACTTTCACTATTTGCAGATAACATGATACTATACATAGAAATATTCCACCAAAAAACTACTAGAAATAATACATGAATTCAATAAAATTACAGAATACAAAATACTCAGAAATTTGTAGTGTTTCCATACACTAATAACAAACTAGCAGAGAAGAAAAGAATTCATTTACAATTATACAAAAAAACAAAAAAAATCTAGAAATAAACGTAGTCAAAGTGGTGAAAGACCTGCACTCTGAAAACTTAAACATTGATGAAAGAAATTGGATATGACACAAATGGAAAGATATTTCATGCTTATGGATTGGAAGAATTATTATTATTAAAATGTCCATATTACTCCAAACAATCCACAGATTCAGTGCAATCTCTATCAAAATACTGACAGCATTTTCCACAAAACTAAAACAAATAATACCAAAATTTGTATTAGACCCCAAGTAGCAAATTATAAGACCCCAAGTAGCAAAAACAATCTTGAAAAATAAAAATAAAGCTGGAAGCATCACAATTGTAGATTTTAAGGTATACTATGAAGCTGTAGTAATCAAAACAATATGGCATAAAAATTGACACATAGATCAATGGAACACAATAGAGAGCCCAGAAATAAACCATGATTATATGGTCAATTAATCTATGACAAAGGGGGCAAAAATATAAAATGGGAAAAAGACAGTCTCTTCAATAAATGGTGCTAGAAAAACTGGACAGCTAGATGTAAAAGAATGAAACAGGGGGCACCTGGGTGGCACAGTTGGTTGAGTGTCTGACTTCGGCTCAGGTCATGATCTCATGGTTGGTGGGTTGGAGCCACACATCGGGCTCTGTGTTGACTGCTAGCTCAGAGCCTGGAGCCTGCTTCAGATTCTATGTCTCCCTCTCTCTCTGTCCCTCCCCTGTTCATTCTCTGTCTCTGTCTCTCAAAAATAAATAAATGTAAAAAAAAATTAAAAAAAAAAGAATGAAACTGGACCACTTCATTACACCATACATAAAAATAAACTCACAATGGATTAAATACAAATGTGATACTTGAAACCATAAAAATCCTAGAACAGAACAGTGGCAGTAATTTTTCTGACATCAGCTGTAGCAACATTTTTCTTGGTATGTCTCCTAAGATAAGGGAAACAAAAGCAAAAATAAACAGTTGGACTACATCAAAATAAAAAGATTTTGCACAACAAAAGAAACCATCAACAAAACCAAAAGGCAACCTACTGAATGGGAGAAGATATTTATAAATAATATATCTGACGTGAAGTTAGTATCCAAAATACATAAAAAATTCTATGATGCAACTCCAGGAAAATAATCCAATTATGAAGCAGTCAGAGGACTTGAGTGAACATGTTTCCAAAGAAGATACACAGATGGCCAGCAGATACATGAAAAGATTCTCAACACCACTAATCATCAGGAAAATGTAAATCAAAACCACAATGAAATATCCCCTCCCACCTGGCAGAATGGCTAAAATAAAAAAACATAGGAAATAACAAGTATTGACAAGGATATGGGGAAAAAGAAACTCTGGTGCACTGTTGGTGAGAATGTAAATTGGTACAGTCACTATAGAAAACAGTAGGACTCCTCAAAAAATTATAAATAGAAATGCCACATTGTCCAGTAATTCTACTACTGGGTATTTTCCCAAAGAAAATAAAAACACCAATTTGAAAAGATATATGCACCTGTATGCTTATTGCATCATTAGTTACAATAGCCAAGGTATGGAAGCAACCTGTGTCTATTGATAGAGGCATGGATAAGGAAAGTGTGTGTGTGTGCGTGCGTGTGTGTGTGTGTGTGTGTGTGTGTGTGTGTGTGAGGAGTACATACACACACAATGGAATATTATGCAGCACTAAAAAGGATAAAATCATGCAATTTCTTACCACATGAATGAACCTAAAGAGTATTATGCTAAGTGAAGTAAGTCAGAATGAGAAAGACAAATACCATATGGTTTCCCTCATATTTGGACTCTAAAGGAGGAAAATGCAAATGAATAAAATAAACAAAAAGCAGAATCAGACCTATAAATACAGAGAACAGTTGATTGTTACCTGGGGAGAGGGCTTGGGGAATTGGACAAAACAGGTGAAGGAGAGTAAGAGATGCAGGTTTCCAATTATGGAGTGAATAATAATACATGGGAATAAAAGGCACAGCACAGGGAATACAGTCAACGATGCTATAATACTGGTATATGAGGACAGATGGTAGCTTTACTTGCGGTCAACATAGCATAATATGTAAACTTGTCAAACCACCATGTTGTACACCTGAAACTAATGTAACACTATTTATCAAATAGCTGAAAAAAATAAAAATAAATCAGTTTAAAAGAGAAATGTATATATATGTGTGTGTGTGTGTGTGTGTGTATACACATACAAGAAAAAATAAATCAAGTATACTTTATTGTAGGAATGCAAGGTTATGTTAACATTCAAAAGTCAATCAGTGGGAACATTAGGGGAAGGAAAAATAAGATAAAACCAGAGAGGGAGGCAAACAATAAGAGACTCTTTTTTTTTTTAATATTTTATTGTCAAATCGGTTTCCATACAACACCCAGTGTTCTTCCCCACAAGTGCCCTCCTCCATCACCACCACCTCTTACCCCCCCCCCCTTTTCCCTGCAACCCTCAGTTCATTTTCAGCATTCAGTAGTCTCTCAAGTTTTGCATCCCTCTCTCTCCCCTACTCTGTTTCCCTCTTCCCCTCCCCCTGGTCCTCCATTAGGTTTCTCCTGTTCTCCTGTTAGACCTATGAGTGCAAACATATGGTATCTGTCCTTCTCTGCCTGGCTTATTTCGCTTAGCATGACACCCTCAAGGT
>PJEM01010431.1:0-62620 GCA_004023845.1 Helogale parvula | reverse complement strand
GGGGCAGGAGAAGCATGGGGCTGTGTCAGACCTGCCGTCCCAGCTGTGGGGCCAGCACAAGCCCTGCCCTCCTTGTCCCCAAAAAGGGCACTCAGCGGGTCGGGACACAAGCCACTAACTGAAGCTTCTTCTGTTAATTCTCCAGCCTCAGCAAGGACACCCCAACGCTGGCTGGGGGGCAGCATCTAGGCCAGTCCCCGGCCTCTCCCCCATCAGGGCCAGAAGACAGGACAGTGGCTCCTCCGAGCTCACCAGCCTCCAGCAGAGGGTCACCCTGACGAGCCCCGACAGGACATGCTCTGCTCAGCCTCCACAACCAGGAGAATCGGCTCCACAGGACCCCTCCCTCCCAAGGGACCCTCCCTGGACGCCGCCGAGGACCATCCCGGGACCCTCCCATGGGACCCCTCCCATGAACTCCTCCCACGGGACCCTCCCACGGCCCCTCCCACGAACTCCTCCCACGGACCCTTCCCACTGAACCCTCCCATGGACCCTCCCACGGACCCCTCCACAGGGCGAAGATCCCTGTACCAGTGCCCTGCCGCCCGCTCCCTTCCTAATGAGACATCAGGCCTCCCCCTGCCAGGAGAAAACCTCCTGTTCCAAGCCAGGACGCCAGCGCCCTGGTCTATTTTACGGCGGTGACACAGTCGAATGCAGCTCTGAGAAGGAAGCAGAAGCGACAGGGGTTTGGAAGAGCGGGAGGGCAGAGCCTGAGAAACCGCTGGAATTCGGGAACTGGGCCCGGGCGGCAGGACGCTGCTCCTGCTGCTGGAAACTGCCCCGCGGGCAAGACCTGCTCCTCAGGCCAGGGGTCCCGCCGCGCCTGGCCTCTGTCGGCCTGGACGGCTAGTGGCTCCCCCTGAGGGCCCGCCCCCACCCCCACCCCTGCCGGACAGCGTGGGGCGCCCCCTGCGGGCCCACCCCCCACCCCCGACCCCTTCCCAGAGCTGGGAAAGGCTCTGCCCCACGGTGCAGGGGGCCCCCGCCCCAGAACGTGACTGAGCCCTGGAGGGAGCGGGGGTGACACCCACTGCCGGCTGGCACACACCTGGTGCTCCAGGCTGGAAGGGGCCCCATTGCCTCCTGACCTCACGTCCTCATGCAGGGGTGGGGAGATGCCAACAGTGAAGTGGTTTTCTCAGCACCACCCTCTCGGCCCCTCGGGCCCCTGGGTCCAGACTCCCTCCTGGACGCCCCTCCCGGAATGGCTGGCAAACACCGGAAGTCGTGCACATCCTCGCCTGTCCTCACTGTCTATGGGTTCTGTTGTTGGGGGTCAAGTGACCCAACTCTCAGGCTGAAAGTAGGTCAGGAGGCCCAGGCCAGGCCGGGGTGTAGCCTGGAGGCTTGGGGAAGAGTCCAGTGTGAGGGCCGGAGACCCCAGGAGGGCTCCCTTCACACAGTGACCTTGGACAAGTCACAAGAACATCCATGTTTGAAATTCATAATCGTCACAAAACTCAGTCGGAAGCGATGGAGCCAATAGGCCGGTCTTCCGGAGTCCTCAGTGTCCCGGAGCCCAGCTGCCTGTCACACGGGGCCACATGACTGCTCAGCCCCTTCTCTGAGCCCGCCCCAGCCTCCAGCCCCACCCCTCCGGCGCGCAGGGCAGGAGGCAGGCAGCCAAGCCTGGAGGTCACCTTCCTTACCCCTCACCAGCTGGAAGAAGACAAGAAAGTGGGGACACTGTAAATTTAAAAAAATAAATAAGACTCTACACGCCTCACCCCCAGCTCGGGAACAGCTCCCTTCTTGCAACATCTGCTGAGAAAATGTGCTCCCAGCTGACGGCACTAATCACCCGCTCCCTGCGGTGCTGGCTGGGAACCAGGGCCGCTGATGGCGGAGGGGCGGTGAGGGGCGGTGAGGGGCGGCCCCAGGCCGGGGGGCCTTGGGGGGGTCCCTAAAGCAGGAGGCCTGGACTTCCATCCCAGGCCCCGCACCCTAGCTCAGCCCCAGCTCCTCCAGAGGCTTGTGTGTCCCCACCCCCCAGCCTGGCCTGGGCAGGGGCTCCCCACACAGGCGGGGGCCTCAGCAGGGCCAGCACCCACCTCAGCACCTTCTCTCCCCTCCCCCACGCTCTGTGCCCCCACCTCTGCTCTTCTCAGTCCCCAGCTCTGCCCACACCTCCTGCACCCCCACCTGCCCCCTCCCTCCCCAGCTCCCTAGACCCTCCCCTCTCGTCCTGTGACCTTCATGCCCATTCTGGACTCAGGGGGCAGATACCCTGGGCGGATGGGCAGAACCTGCATGGGGACTCTGGAAGGGATCACCCACTGTGAAGGGCCATAAGGGGAGATGAAGACAAAGATAAAGGCTGGAGGATCTGGAGGAGACAGAAGGGCTGCGGGCAGGGAGCAGGCTGGGGGTGGGGGGGGAGCGCAGGGGGAGGCGGCAGCGGGCTCTAGGACAGGGGTCTCCAGGCAGGGGCAGTTCCCAGGTGGCAGGAAGAATCCATTAGATCCAGGGACACGTGTGACCCCCTCGGGGCCACGCACAGACCCACAGGGACATTCCCGGCCTCTGGAGCTCGACCTGTCCCGCCTGCACCAGCCGCGGGGGCTGAGCTGGGCTCACCTCGAGGAGGGTAAGCAGGGCCTTCAGAGCCCACTCCCGGGGGCAGAGCCACCCGGCCATGGGGTGTGGATGGAGGAGGCCGGTGGACTGGGGACACTGACCTAACGGAGGGGCGGTGGCCGAGCTGGGCCGCTGCAGGCAGAGGCCCCAGGTCCAGGTGTCACGTGTCAGGCCTGCAAGGCCGCCTCTGCACTCTGCAGCCCTGCGGAGCCAGTGAAGTTGCGGGAGCAGGAAAAAGCCAAGGGAGGAAAGGCAGGGGTGAGGAGGCCCAGGGGGTGGGGCCGGCAGTTGTGTAAGGCGCCCATGCGGGGCCTGAGCGGGGTCCCACAGGAAGGCCGGGTGCTTCCTTCCACAGCCCAGCTGCTCAGGGGCCTCTTGGGGGCCCAGAAACTCTCCAGGTCGGCAGACTTGGGCCAGCATGACCAGAGGTGGGCCAGGACCCGCTCCAGCAGCAGGAGCCGGCAGGGGCTTCAGCCTGGGCCGGGGACCAGGAAGCAGGGGCTCGTATGGAAGGGTGGGCCATGGCAGCGCGCTCTGCACAGCACCTCACAAACAGCAGGACTTTGTGAAAGATCAGTGCACGCAGTCAGGCAGCGCCAGAGTCTACCCCGCCTTCCATGTCCCTCCTGGCCAAGGCCCGGACCCTGCTGCAGGGCGTGAGCGGGACACGGGGCAGGACAGGCAGGATGGGGACCAGGCCTCCAGCAGCACGGCTGGCCCAGGCCAGCCCGACAGACACGTGTCAGCAGCCGAAAGTGACGGGACCACAGGAGGTGATCAGTACCTAAATCCCCCGGTCCTGGGTGCCTTCTCCGCGGTGGGGGCCTCACAAAAGCTGTCCTCCAGCCCCGGGGTCTCCCCACGAGCAGGGGTGCCCGGTGTGAGGAGGAGCCTGGATGGCGGCCAGCATGGGAGCCCTTGAGGCCGAGGAGCCTGCCGGCAAGAGAAGCCGTCCAGCGCCAATCCCATGGGCGGCTCCGGGCTCATAGCCGAGCCCACCCCACACGCCCAGCAGCAGGGAGAAGAGAAACCGTCTACACTTCAGCGAGAGAACCACAGGGCTGCTGTCCCGAGGACCTTTTCGGACGGGGAGCGGGGACGGGGGCGAGGAAGTGGAGAGGCTGCCGAAGCCCGGTCTTGTTTTCAAGGTGATTCAGTGAAGAGCCCGGTCAATTTCCACTTAAACCCCGTGTCTGGGATCCCTTCGCCTAGGATTCTATTTTAAAACGCTGAAAGACTATTGCAGCGCAGAAATCAATAAAATGCACCCAAAAAATGGAAAAAGAGCCTGCAGAGCACTAAACTCCTGGCTCGCACTAAATGCTGGTTTTTTTAAACATCAGTACGCCGCAGCTCTAACTTGATTCTGCGGCCCGCGGTCAGTCCACTTGGATATTTTTACGGGCAGCGCCCACACTCTCCTCCCAGCCAGGCGGGGCGGGGGACCCCCAAGGCTGCGCCTCATGGGTGTGAGCCCGCGGGGCCCGCCGGGAAGCCGCGGGGTGCTCAGGGAGGTGGGTGGCCAAGCGTCACTTGGGTCACAACTCAACCTTGAGGGAGAGAGCCGTCCACAGTCCTGGTACCTCCAATGCAGGCCCACGGGAGCCATGGGAGAGAGGGGCGAGGGAAGGGAGAGACCCAGCGGAGCCCGGGGGTCCAGGGACCACGAGCCCCCAAGCAGGCAAGGGGGTGCACCTCCTTCCTACCCCAGGGCTGCAGGCCCTCTTCACTCCATTTTGGAATTTCTCCTGTGTCTCCTCACGGCCCTGGGACTTCAAAACGCCCCCCTAAGAGCCTCAGCGCCCCCCAGTGTCAGCACGAGGACAGTGCAGGAGACCGGCGGACAGGATCCCTGGTCAGCCTGGGGCAGGAACCACGTGGATCCACAGGCGGCTGGAAGAGGGCGCAGCCCTTGCAGGGGGAGGCCGGTGGACTCTGAGCTGGGGTGCAACGCTGGGCACCCCCCTTCTCCGAGCCACGGTCCCTTTAGCAGGAATGGAGGTTGGGCCAGACCAGCGCACAAACCCGTCCTGTTTTGTGGGACCTCATCACACGTGGGGGACTGGAGACGGGCAGGTGCTGTCGGCCTCCCTGCCTCTCTGTGCCTCAGCCTCCCCAGGAGGCCCGGGCCTGAGGGCCCTCTCAGACCTAACATATGCCTGTGCCTGAACAAGAGGGAGGCCCAGCCTGCGTGCCCTTTGCAAAGACAAGCCTGGCACTGCCCTTCCGGAAGCTTCGGAGCCTCTGCTCGGGCCCCTGCCGAGTGCCGGCCCTGACGCTGAAAACCCTGTAGCCGGAAGGGGATGGAAGTCAACGTCCTGGAAGCTCCAGAAAACTATCAAGTGTGCCGCCAGCGGGCGGGCAGGTGGGGAGACGGCGGAGCGCCAGCCCGCAGGCAGAGGGGGGGGGGCGCCCTGTTGGAGCTGGCGCTCCGCCCGGCAGGAAGCAGCGAGAGCTCGCCGCCTCGCTGGTGCCAAGGGACGCGGTCATGAGCATCGGAAACAATGCCTCCAGGCTGCAAGGAAGAGACTGCTGGCGTTGGGACCCCCACAGCAAAAGGACAAAAGGCAGAAGCGTTTCCGGAGGCTCCCAGGGTCCCAGAGGACCGCTCGCGGCCCCCGCATCAGCTCCAGGGAGGCCTCTGCGGGCCCATTTCACAGATGACCACTCGGAAGTCAGGCCACAGATGAGCCGGATGTGAACCCAACCCACGCAGCCTCCCTGCTGGGACCGCGCACAGCCCGGTCTCCTGCTCACCTCCGGCGCACCTCTGCTCCCGGGACCCTCACCCCTGCCCGTGCTGTAGGGTCCCCGTATCAGGGAGGCCTTTGCAGACCACTCAGGACCCGCTGTGCCCCGCCCCCCAACTCCCAGTTACATTTTCTCTGCAGCACTTTGGCCGCCTGACCTTGGCAGACACATTCCTTCCGGTACGGCCGCCCACTGGAGCAGAATTCTGCCGGTGCCACCGCCTCGTGGGCACCACTCCATGCCACATTTCACCCGGGGCCTTTCGCTGTGCCTGGCACTCCGCGGGCCCTTGGGGACAGAGCAACAGCTAGCAGAGCAGAGCCCCTGCCCGCAACAGCTCACACTCCAGTCAGGGTGACAGAAGACCACACACAAAAATGAGGTGGGGGAGGTGAGGTGAGGGATGTGGAGATAGATGCCATCTGGGCAGGAAGGTCAGGAAATCCCGCGGAGATCCTGAGTGTCACGCCGTGGAGGAGTGAGCCAGGTGAGGAACTGCGGAAGGGTGCTCCGGCAGGAAGCAGCAAGTGCAAAGGCCCTGTGGCAGAAGCAAGCTCAGTTTGTCCAAGGAACCTCGCAGGCCAGTGCTCGGTGCAGAGCGAGGGTTTCCGGCTGTGCTTGACCATCGCACCAGGGCCAGCCCAGCTCGGGCAGACCAAGCCCACGAGGCTCTCGCCTTCTCGCCAACCTCTGCCTCTCCACCAACCTGGTCAGATCTTCATCCTTATTCTAAACCCACAGCCCAACCAGATTCCCCCCAACCAAGACCGTCCCCAGCTCCCAGCACCCCGCCGGTCCTCCTGATTCTGCCTCAACCCCAACTTTGCCACCCCCTCACCCCCCAGGCCCGGCCCCAGAGCCCCCACCCCTGATGCAGCCTTCAGCCATCCTGCCCTCTCTAGCCCTGCCCTCCACGGCCGCCCTGGGGGCCCAGGTCCTCTGCCCACCGCCTGCCACGTCAGCTCCTTCCGTGGAGCTCACGGGGGTCCCGGCCCACCGCCGTGCACACATGTCGCGTCTGAGGCTCCGCCGAGACCTGACGCAGCCCAGACCACAGCGGGGGTGCTGGCAGCCCTGGAGGTGGCCGGCCCTTCAGTGCAGGGCCCACCCTGACAACCTCCGCGTCCCTGCACGGGCGGAGTCACCGCCTGAGGGCAGGAAGATGCCTGCTTCCCACCCGGGTGTCCTCAGCGCAGCACCCGAGACCCAGGCGTGCGGCCGGCGTCCCCTCCCCGTGTCCTCACGTGGTCACCCCCGGTGCGTGTCTGCGTCCTGCTCTCCCTTCCTGCGAGGACACCATCAGCCTGACCAGGGCCCCCAGGGCCCTCCTTGACCCCAGTCAGCTCCGCAGAGACCCACCTCCGAGCAGTCACCCTGAGGCCCTGGGGTGGGACTCAGCTGTGGCTCTGGGGACACGGTTCAGCTCATGGCACCATCTATCTGTGTCCCCTTCAACTGCCGGAAAGGAAGGGACCCTGGGTCGCTAAGGACCCCCCTCTTTGGTGGGAGAACACGTCACTTCCTGGAGGGGACACCTCTGCTTCCCTGGCCTGGGAGCCGCTGCCGGGACCGGCACCGACCGCCCGGGGACGCAGGCCACACGATGGGGGTGCCATCGCAGGAAGTCCCTTCGCTCCTGAGCCCGGGCGAGGCGTCTGTGTGGCAGTGAGGATGACACATCAGCGAGAAGGCCATGGGCACAGGGCTGGGACCCTGGAGCCGCCCCGGCCACCGCGGAGCACGTGGACGGCCCGGAGGAGGGGCCCCAAGGTGCCGGCTGCAGCCCTGGACCCTCCTATGGAGAAAATCCTCTAAGCGCTTCTTAGGATCAGTGCCTGTTCCGCTCACTTCCTGCTCGAGTTTCTTCTGGAAACAAAGCAGGCTCTCACCTCCTGTTGCCTTACCTCTGTTGATGTGACCCAACACCGCAGATCCCTCTTCTTGGCCTTGCCTAACCCCCATGCCCCACCTCAGGCAAGCTCTCCCTGTGCACTGCCACCTGCCCTGGTCACCGCCACCCACACCCCTGCATTCAGGTCAGAGCTGCCCACATCCTGTCCGAGCTCTAGATCCCAGGCCGGCCGCCTGTCTCACTCCCTCAGAAATCGGCCCCCCACCACACCTGGGTGCTGCCAGCCAGCCCGCCAGCCAGAGTCCCTTTGCCGTGTCCTGCAGGCACCCCGTGGAACACAGCCGAGGCCCACGCACCCCTCACCCCTGTCCTCTCCCCAGAGCCTCCCGCCAGCCTTTGGGGTCCTTGTGAGGTCTCTCTCGCTCCCCACCCGCCTGAACACGTGACCCCCTCTCAGTCCTGCCACCAGGGCTCTCACTGAGGTCAGGACTGGGAGAGCGAGGTCCAGGCAGCCCCCACCCCCTTTCTGAGCCCGTTTCCTGCCTCTCCTGGAGACAGATGCGTCCAGGGGAGACCCCCCCACCCTCGCAGCCGTGGACCCGCAGGACCAGCACCCAGCCGATGGCAGGGCGGGGGCGGGCCCTCCCCCGCACACGCAGCAGCAAGGTCACGGTCACGACCCCCACTTGCCTCCCAGGGTCTTGGACAGGAGAGGCAGAACGGCGCCCCGCCAGGCGTGGGGGCAGCCGGGCACTAATGGCCCTCGCGGGCGTCGGGCCCCTGCCATGCCGGTTGCTCCCATTCGGCGTCTTGGGAATGAGACCCACACCAAGGAGAAGAAAACAGCATAAAATAACGGAGACGAAGCAGTGCGCGACCCCGCCCAGGGTCACACCGCTGAGGCATCTGAACGCGGGTCCTCTTCCCCCACTTCTGGCCCCGCTCACGGGGGGCAGCCCGCACCCCCCTGACCCCCAGGGTGCCTCACACGTGTCCCCTGCTCCGCGTCGGGAGGCCCCGGCCCCACTCACTGCCGGTGCAAGGGGGTGATCAGTGCTGACCCTCCGCAGGCGACTGGCGGCCCCCAGGACACAGGCCCGGGCCCCAACCCGGGAGAAACCTGGTTTGTAAAAGGGTCTTCGTAGATGTCATTAAATTAAAGATCTTGAGATCATCCTGGGTTCTCCAGGCAGCCCTACATCCAATGACAAGTGTCCTTACAAGGAAAAGGTAAGGGGACGTTTGAGACACACAGACAAGGGAGAGGCCACCTGGAGACCGAGGCGGAGACTGGGGGATGCGGCCGCTTGCCACAAAGCGCCCAGCGCCCCGAAGCTGGAAGAGGCAGGACGGGGGTCCCCGAGATTAGCCGCTGCTGCCCAGTGTCCTCTCTGCCTCCCTGCCCCGCGTAGCATCCCCTCCAAACAGACTCCTCCATCTCGAACCTCAGGCCGCGATCCTCGGAATGAGCGTGTTTGCAGACATCACTAAGGTAAAGGCCTCAAGACGGGACTGGCCTGGACCAGTGTCTGCCCTTCCCTCCTCCGGCCGACCCCCGGCTGGCCTCCCCGCTCCGGCCCCCCTCCAGCCCCCCCAGCCGGGACCCCCAGCTCGGCCACCCCTCCTCCAGCTCAGCCCAGGGGCCTCCCCTGAGCCCGGGGCTCTGCGCGGAGCTCCCCGCCCCCCGCCCCTGACTACTCAGCCAGGCGTGCTATTGGGGTCAGTCCTGGGTTTGTTTATTGGATCCTAATGCCCGTTCCGGGAAGCCGACACGCTCACTGGGCTTTGCCAAGTTCGCAGGGAATTGCCGGCTGGCGGACAACAAGATAAGATATGTAAGGCCTAACTAGCGGTGACCTTTCTTTTTTCTCTGAAAAGCACTTGCTTAAGAAAAATCTCGCCGTCATAAATCACCGAGGTCCGGGTGCACACGGGCCGGCAGGAGAAGCCCAGGCGCGTTCCGCATGGCCTCAGGGGCTCGGACAGCCGGCTCGTGTTCAGATTGGCAGGTTGCAGCCCCTCCCCACCACCACCCTTCCTTTGGCACGGACTTCTCCCCTCCAGCTGGCAGCATGCCTCTCAGATCTCGAGAGCAGCCCAGACATCACCTCCTCCAGGAAGTCCTCCCTGACGTACACTCCAAGATAAGATTGTTCGTGAGAGAGAATTTGGCAGGTGCTGTTGACAAGGTCAAGGCAAGACGACCCGAGGGTGGTATTTGTTTCTCCAGGAATGGGTCTGCAACTCAGATCAGGCCCCCTGTCTGTTTTTATAAATAAAGCATTACTGAGACTCTTATGCGCATTAATTTATATATGCCACAAAGCCAAAAATGTTGGCCATCTGTGCCTTTACAGGAAAGGTTCTCCATCCCCTGACCTTAACCTTGGCCTTGAATGCCACCCCACAAATGGTCACTTTTTCCATCGGCTGGTGCTCAATCCGGCTCAGAGACGGCCACGGGCTCTCCCCAGGCCACACAGCAGCACGTTCCGGTGCAGGAGGCAGGAACCAGGGGCTTTGCTCCCCCGTTGGGTCTGTGCGTCTAAGCCGGATGGCTGACCTCACACAGAGAAAGGCAGCCCAAGGCCCAGGGTGGCAGCGGCGTGGCAGTTCTGGCCGGGTCCCCTCAGGGCTCCCCAGGCGGGCCCTCTGAACTCTCCCTTCTGTCTCAGACCCGGGACCTCAGCCCACAGCGGCCTCGCCGTGACCGGCCCATTCATTTCCTGATTCCCTCATTTGTCCAGGGAAAAGCCATCTTGGCCCCGAGCAGCCACCGTGCAGAAGTGAGGCCTCCCTTCTGGGCCACCACCTCCCCACAGAGCCCTGAGGAGCAGGGGCGGTACGGCTCTGGATAAGCCCCAGGCACCTGCGGCTCAGGCTCGGGGAAGGAGATGGGCAGGGCAGGTGGCCCAGCGTCTGGCAGGAAAGAGAGGACACTCGGTGTCACCGCTGCGAGTTTACGGGAGAGGCTCTTTCCAGGGCAGGGGGCAGGGTGAGGACCCCAGCCAGGGGGGTTCAGAGCCCACCCCGTGCAGGGCCAGAGAGACCCGCGGCTGACACTCGAGGAGCCAAATGGGGTGGGGCCTCTGGGGAGAGCCCACGGCAGCCCGCACAGGGTGGGGGGTGGGGCCCCCCGTCCCCCACCAGGGCCTCCCGCCGGCCGAGCACAGCCAGGAGCCCCTCTGCCCCCCCTGGCCCGTCCCAGCCCCGGCTGCCCCGTCTGGGCCACACCAGCTCTGCCCGCCCGCATGGCCCCCTCACGCTGCAGGGGAGCGGCAGAGGGAACAGCATGGCAGCCAGTGGCAACAGCACCTGCAAACGCCCCAGGAAGTAAGGAAGTGGGTCAGCTGGAGCGTGCGAGGGGTCGGTCTGGGGGCGCAGGTTGCCCAAGGAGGTGGGAGACGCAGAGGACCTGGTGACGAGCAGTGTCCTCTGTTCCCAGAACTAAGAGAAGTCGCTGGAGGATCTGGGCTTTTTGTTTAAACTGCGTGGTATTTCGGGGGCAAGGGGGCCACAGCCCACTTCACAGTGGGAAACGGGAGAGCTGCTTGGGGGAGGGCATGACAAGGCACGGCGTAGGGGTGGGTAAGGAAGGACCTAGAGGGCAGCTCTGACCCCCTCCCCCTCCCCTCCCCACCCCCCTCCCCCACCTCCCACCCTGTCGCCTCCTGACTGAGTTCTGCAGGCATAAGGGCATCTTGGAGGCCCCGCAGGTGTCCTGACCCCAGGACCCGTGACTCCACCCCGTCCTGACTCGATGGGAAACCTTATGGAGCCCTGAGGCTGGTCAGGGGCCCCGCAGGCTCGGTCAGACCATGGGGACTCGAATGCTCCCTCCAGACCCCTCCTGGTGCTCAGACGAGAGATCCAGGTGACAAAACACAGGCACGCGGCTTGCAGGACACTCCGGAGGGCGGAGCCGCCTTCGGGGTCTGGACGTCACAGGCATTCCGCCTGGGTCTGTCGGCTGGAATTTTCCTAGATGCCTGGACCTAGTGCCTTATGAAATCTGCATGCATATTCATGCAAATCACATGCAAATCACACCACCCCATCAGATGGGGAAAAGCCCTCCTCATCCTTCTTCCCCCTGGGGTGGGAGCAGCGGGAGACCTCCTCCCCACCCTCGCCCGCGTCAGACGGGGAAACCGAGGCCAGAGAAGGGCCCAGGTGCCTGCAGCCACCCAGCGAGTCCGGATGGAGCGGGCGGGAAGCTGCCCGACCCCGGCCAGGGCTCCCTCCTCCCTCTTAGAGAGTGAACCAGGCGCGTCTCGGGCCGGTGCCAGCCAGGCCAGGTCTCGACTCCTCGGAGACGGAAGGTGACTTTGCAGAGGCTCCTAGGTGCCGCTGATAAGTAGCAGTGATATTTGCTCTTAAATCTCCTCCCGGGCACTAACAATACCCTCCCCAAAATCAAAGCCGGCTCCAAAAATAAAGCATCCGCCAGCCCCTACGTAGATTAAATGTCACTGCATAGACGCAGAGGCGTAATGAATCTCTTCCCAGGGCACAAGAGAGCCGGGTGCGGGCAGGGGTGCGGCAGCAGCTGCACACCCCACGGCAGGGCGCCCCTGCCTGGCCCTTGGTCGGGGGGAGGCTCCTGGGCTGGGCGCCCTGTTGCCAGGGGTCTCTTCCCCACAGAAACAGATCCGCAGTCCCCTTGCTCAGATGGGGAAAGTGAGGCTCAGGGTCATGGAGGTCTCACGGAGAGCACAACAGGGCCAAGTCCGAGCCCCGGCCCCACAGGAAGGCGTGTGCCCCTCTCAGTGCCCAGGCCTCTGAGCCACACAAGGCGAGGCCCCATCCTGCCTCTGCCACCGCGGGGCCAGTGGGCCTCAGGCTCCAGGTCTGTAAAACAAGGTAGAGCAGAGCCTGCTGCAGGGGTGAGGGTGAGCGCTCAGCGAGACCGGGACCGGGAACACTGGTAACAGGAAAGGCCCCTCGGGCGGCTCCAGCACTGCCCTGTGCGGCCGTCAGCCCTCCTGGGGGTGAGGAAGCCAGGTCCCCAAAACCTGCCGGCTCTGTGTCCGAGGCACCTCCTCCCTCATCCTCCACCTGGCCCTTCTGGGGACAGAGACCGAGGCCAGCCCAGGACCCGGACGGGGGGCCACGAGTTGGACTCTGCAGCCTCCTGTCCCCCTGCTAAATCCATCCCGCCGTCCCCGCGTGGCTCCGCCCACTCAGGCGCACCCGCCCGCAGCCTGCTCTGTCACTGACCCCCCGGGTCTGTCCCGCAGTGGTCACGGACATGTCTGCTGGTGGACACGGCAGCTCCTCGCTGTCCACACTCAGCGAGTAAGGAAACGTGCCAGGGGCCCGTGGGCAGACAGTGGCCCCAGTACCCCACCGCAGAACGCGTGGACACGAGGGTGCTTTCAGTGCCTGGCGCCACGTGCTGAACCGCGGGGCCGGGAGGGCACCTGGGAGCCTGGCACGCCCACACCCTCCAAATGCCCGAGGACCCTTATGAGCGGGCCACAGATCTCCGGGAAGGATGGGCGCCAGGACCATGGGCGTCAGCCACGTGGCACGGTGCCCTTCCCCCAGGGACCCCACGGTGCCTGACACCGATGAGTTCTGGTCTGGGGACCTGCTCTGGTCTGCCAGCAGGGCCCTGACATCAGCTCCTGCTCACCCCTCCAAGAGCCCCCTGGGAACATAGGGGGCCCTCTGGCCAGGGCTTGAGACCTGGCATCACAGGAGTGTGCCCCCGGCCAGGAAAGCCCCTACCCGGTTCGATGCCAACCGCCCCCGCTCTGTCCTACGGAAGCCCCTGCAGGAACCCCGCCAGCCTTCCCGAGACCTCAGCCGATGCTTGGGGGCGGATCTGAGAAGGGTCTGCACCACCTCTGGGCACCTGCCCTGTATGGTGCCCCTGCCATCTTCCAGGGGGACCTCGGGGCTCAGGGCCTCCGTGCATCTCCCAGAAATCCCCCAACCTCAAAGTCGTTCCCTCCCACGACGTGGGGACCCATAGTCCGAGGACTCCTCCCGCCAGGCCGGCCGTGCCCCCCCCCCCCCAACGGCAATGGCAGGAAATGGGTTTTCTGTCACATGGTTCCAAGGCTGGCCGGTGCCCCTCCCAACATGCCTTAAATTGAGGCACAGGCCTGTCATCTTCAGTCTTCCACTGTCAACGGTTCTTAGCAATGGCTACCAATGTCCCTACCCCTGGATCTCATAGCTGGGACCCCTCCCGGACCCCCGAATCCCCCGTGCGGGGACCTGCGTCGGCGCCAGCCTCCCCTCGCTGTGCCCCCGTCCACCCGCCCAGTCCCAGCACCAGCCTTTGGTGACCATCACCACCAGACCCGCCCCGGCTACGGAGCCGGGCGCCCATCCGTGTGCAACACACCCACCTCCAGAGCCCCCCACTCGCGACCCGCGTCCTCGGGCCACCCCTGCTCCCACGTCGTCGTAGGTCAGGATCCCTGCAGGGGGTCCCTGGGTGGTGCTGTCTCCTGAGAGGAGCTCAGTGCCTGGGTCCCCTCCGGCAGAGGCGGGCCCTCCGTCCACCTGTGCCCGTCAGTCCGTGGGGGAACGTCCCCGTGCGAGGGGGAGATCGGGGGCCGTTGGCAGCAGCTCTCACCACTGGGCGGGGCCCCCAGTGCATAGAGGGGCACACACCCCGAGGAGGGGACAGGCTGAGGCCACGGCTCGTCAGCCCCAGAGGAGCAGGATCAGACCTGTCCGGTTCCCTCCGCAACACGGTCCACCTGTGACTAGAAGAGGAGACGACTCAAAGCAGGGACCGGCCAAAGGTCTGAGTGGAGACAAGCCCTAAAGTTTGTGGAGAGACGCTCTGTGACACTAGGAAAAGGTTCTGGACGAATCCCTTGGGGAGTGTCGGCAGTGGGGTCGACCAGGAGGCTGCCTCAGTGGACAGGAAGGAGGGAGGAGAGAGGATGGAGCACCAACCCCAGCCAGGTGGAGGATGCAGGACCAGCCACAGCCGGGGCCGTGGGGGTCCAAGGGGCGAGTCTCCCAGCCGTGCCCGGGAGCCCCGGGGGCGGGGCCTGGCCCCCTGCACCAGCTGTCTCCCCAGTTCGCTGTGGGAGCCCTGGGGCCATCGGCCCCTCCCTCGGCTTAGTGCCTACAGATCTTTAGCCCTTGCAAGTGGGACCAGCTATAAGGTCCCTTCCCCCCCAGGGCGGGTCAGGCCACAAGGGGGTGGAGCAGGAGGCATGGGAGGGGGTCCTAGTGCACCCAGACCCGCACCGCTCGGATGCAGACCCCCACTCCCAGCCGAGAGTCCCCATCTTGCCCCCCAGCCCGGGCCGCTGCCCTCAGGGCCGGCGGGACCTGGAGCCCCAGCCTGACCCTGAGGAGGCCGGAGGACTCGTGGGCGGGGCTGCCGGCCTGCCCGCCACACCCTCCCTGCCGTCCCTGCCTCCCCAGCTTGCCAGAGTGGAGTCGCTGCGCACATTAAGTATGGCCATGGCCACGAGCCACGGAGCCACAGAACAGCCCCGAGCAGGCGTGGCTCAAGGGGTCCCTGGCAGAGCTGGTCCAAACCCCCCAAATTTGGACAAGGAGGCATGGAGAGGGTCCCAGGGCTGGGCTCTCGGAGGCACGGCCCGGCCTGGGCTGCAGCCAGCAGCCTCTGAGCACCCCTGGGGCCCAACCCCGAGGGCCCCTAAAGGAAAGACAAGAAGAAGGTGGCCGGTGTCCTGGGACAGCCTGGGGTCCGGCTGGGGCAGCTGGGAGGCAGGCAACACCGAGGGTTGGCAGGGAGCTGAGGACACTCGAGGCTGCGCGGGCGTCACCGCGGAGCCTCTGTAAACATGGGTGGGAGTTGACGGGACAAGTCAGGGGCGGCCAGAGCATCGGAGAGGCCTCCGCCCCGTCCCCGCTGCGTCCCGGCTGGACCAGCAGCTGAGGGGCGGCCGGTGAGGGAGGACACAGCGAACACCGTGTATTGAGGCGAAACTCTCAGACCATAGAATCATCCGTGAGAAAGCGAACGGTTCAGGGGCGCTAAGTACGCTCACCGTGCTGCGCGGCTTCCAACGCTACCTAGTTCCGGAACATTCCCATCACCCCAGGAGATCCCGACCCCTGCGTGGTCCCTCCCCGCTGCCCCTGCCCTGCCCCTGGCCACCTGCCTTCCGCCCGCAGGCCTGCCTGTTCCGGGCAGGCGTCTTCCAGAAAGGGCGTCGGGGTGAGCAGGGGTGGGGTGTGGGGCCCATACTGCCTGGCCCCCGGCTGCTCCCGCGGAAAACCCCTCCCGAATCTCCCGGGCTCCGGGCTGTCTTTGTTGTTTCCTTCTCTCTCTCTCTCTCTCTTCCTTACAAGATAAGATCAAGGAAAGGTCTCAGAAATAAAACACAGCATTTTTCTTCCCTGACAGATTCTACACTAAAGGGCTCAGCAGTGAGCCCCGCTCCGGGACATCCCTGTAATTAGTGCTGCTAGCGGTGCGGCCCTGAGCAGGCCAGCGCTCTCCCTGCTCCCCGGGGCGGCCGGGCTCTGCCTCCCCTCTGCCCCCCATCCCTGGACCCCCCCCACTGCACCTGTATCCACCCCTGCCCCCCCCACCCACCCCTACTGCACTGTATCCTCTCTTGTCCCCACGTACCCTGCCTCTCTCTGTCTCTCGGTGTCTCTCTGTCTCTGTGTCTCTGTCTCAGCCTCTTTCCTCACTCCCACTGTGAGCCACCCCCCACCCCTCTCCCCGTGAGTGGCCTCCTCAGCCCTGTGCTTCTGGACAGGACCAGCCTGTTCTCCGCTCCCAGCAGTAGGACACAAAAGCCCTGAAGCAGCCGTGAGGACGGGCGCCAGGCCAGGCCTGACCCCGAGCTCCCCTCAAAGGCAGCCTGGACGCATGGGGGCCCCGTGGACCCTTGGGTAGCCCCTGCCTGGCGACGCGGCCCCTCCCTCAGGGGGGAAGGCAAGCTCCAGGGACCTGCTGGAGTCCACAGGGTGCTGGGTCCCTGGGGGGGGCGGGGCCTGACCCCTGCACTCAACAGAGGAGAAACCGAGGCCCGAGAAGTGGTAGTGGGTGCCTCTCCCAGGATGGCCCAAAGAGCCAGGGCCGTGCTCGGACCAGAACGGGTGTCCAGACCCTGCCTCGGGTGTCCCCACCACGGCAGCTCCCAGGGGCCTGTGGCCTCCTCCTCACCTACTCCCCAGACCCCCTGACCGAGTGCACCTGCCCCTGGCCCCATGCCAGGGGGTCTGTGCTCCAGGCCACCCAACACCTGTGCCTGGGAACACAGGTGCCTATGGACCTTCTTCCATGAAAAATAAATTTAAAATACTTTAGGACTGTGTTGGTGTAATGGCAAAAATACTCACAGCACAAAATAAGTGTTTTCCTGGACTTAAACTGTATTTTTTTTCTCTTCCTGTTTAAAAGGAAATTAAAACCTATCTATAGGTCCCTCAAAGGCACATGGGGCCAGGCATTGTGGCTGATGTGTAAGGTGGCCCTGCCAGGCCTGTGATCACATGCCCGGAGCCCGGCCGTGCCCAGTGTCACCGTCCCCGCCCGACCTGGGCCTCCATGTCGCTGCGAGTGACGAGGGCAGAAGGCCCAGGACAGAATGGCCCTTCCAGCTGGTGGAGGCTTCTGCTCCCCCAGAGGGGCTGGAGCTGAGGCCATGGGCCCCTCCCTCTGCGGCCACGGGCCCCTCCCTCTGCGGCCATGGCCCCCTCCCTCTGAGGCCACAGGCCCCTCCCTCTGAGGCCACAGGCCCCTCCCTCTGAGACCACGAGCCCCTCCCTCTGAGGCCACGGCCCCTCCCTCTGCGGCCACAGTGAGCCCGGCCCCACACACCGCTCTGGGCTGAGGGCCCTCAGCCCCTGCAGCCAGGGTCCTGCCCCCTCATCCTCTCTGCTCGTCTCTTGCTCATCAGGAGTAGAGCTACTGTAGCCTGGGGCCCCAGGGGAGGGGAAACTGAGGCAGGCCTGGACGGATCCACAGCATCATGTAGGCACATAGGCGGCTCAGTCGGTTGAGCGTCCAACTTCAGCTCGGGTCATGATCTCATGGTTCGTGGGTTTGAGCCTCACGTCAGGCTCTGTGCTGACAGCTCAGAGCCTGGAGCCTGCTTCGGAGTCAGTGTCTCCCTCTCTCTCTGCCCCTCCCCAGCTTGTGCTCTGTCTCTCTCTCTCTCAAAAATAAATAAAATGTTAAAAGAAAATTTAAAAAAGAGAAGCACTTCCAGAAAAAGATCCCCTCTATTTCTTTTGGGGGCCCTCCCTCCTTCTCTGGGGCCACATGACGTGAGCCAGTAGGAGCACCAAATCCTCGCCACTGCAGCAGCGGGCTCAGGGGTGGGCGAGTGCCCGGGTCCCCAGCTGAACCCCGGAACTAAGGACGGCTCTCATGAACTTACTCTCTGTTTGCCATGAGCAGCGATCTGGGAGGCATCGGGCTGGGTGGTCCTGACTCTCCTCCTGCTTCCTTGGGACCCTCAGGATGAACGTAACCCAGAGATTAGAGCAGCAGAGAAGGGGTGGTGAAGCTTCTGTTTGTGCGCCTGGATCAAGCTAGAACTGAAGCCTCCTCATTCTCCACCTTTCTCTGAGCACCAGGCCCCTGTGACCGGCAGGTTCCGTGTCCAGGTCCACCGAGCACTGGGCCCTCTTGCCATGAGGCCTGGCACAGTCAGAACTCACTCTAAGACTCTGTGTGTGGGGTCCCCGAGGGGGCTGGGGCGGCAGAGCAGGAACAGGGAGCTGCAGCCTCCCAGAGGCCAGACGCCTGCAGCCACTGCAGAAACCGCTCTGGGGGCTCAAGACTCTGATGGAACCTGGGAGAGGGGAGGGAGCTCAAGTGAGGTGAGACGCCACACAGGGGTCTCCCCAAGTCTTCCCGGCCCCCCCCCCCCGCTTCCCTGACTTCCCACCGTATGCAGACACCACTCCCTGTCCCAAGCCGGGTGTTCTCTGTATCCCTCAGACCTCAGCTGCCATACCACTGGTCCTCCTCCAGGAAGCCCTCCTGGATTGTCCTGAATGGATGACAAACGCAGACCTCCTGGACTTCTACGCGCAGATTGACCCAGCCTATGTTGTTAAATGTCACCTCATCCCTGTGTCCAGACTGTGAGCTCTTTGTCAAGTCTGGGAAGAAATGATCAAGATCAGGTTCAGGGCTCAGGGCTCAAGATGGGAAGGGGATCAGGGCTCAGTTTCCACAGCACCTTCCTACTGGGAGAAATTTTACCAAGCTAGAAGAAAATTTGGGGTCAGCAGGACCTTCCAATCCCCGTGTTCATTCTGTTTCTGTCAAGGGGCAGAGGCCTGCTCAGCCCTGCCTGCGGGTCCCCAGTGTCCTCGGCTCCCTGGCCACCCCCGTCCCCTGCCCAGCTGGGGTGCCCCCGGGGCCCGGAGACGGGAGGAGAAGCAGGCCGCCAACCTGTCCAGGCACGTGGTCCCGGCCAGTCCACACCACCAGCTCCAACCATTTTCTCTCCTTCCTGGGAACTGAGTTCAAAATCTGTGAGAATCGCCAACAGTGGGCTGCGACCCACAGAACCTGGAGCCACCTCTGGGGCGGGTCCACACGGGAAGGACCGAGGATCCCGGGCGCCGCAGCTGCCGGGCACTGGCCCAGGTCGGGCTCCCTCATAGACACGCCTGGCGCCTCAGTGCGCCAGCTTCAGAAGGGAGCCGGCCAGGGCTCTGAGGCAGCTGGGCTGGTTCCTCTCCTCCAAGCCCCTGTGGGGCCCCCTGTCTTCAGCCCAGCCCTCCCTGCAGGCTCCAGACCCAGACACCCCAGCCCCTGGTGGGGTGGGGAGCACCCCAGACTCAGCCTGTCCGAAGCCGACCCCTCCAGGCTTTGCGGGGTCTCCCGGGAGTGGGTAGGAAGAGGCTCCGGCTCCAAGCCAGGGGACCTGGGTCCAAACACAGGTCTCTCACTTTCCGCTGGGCGACTCAATAAGAGGTTCGTTTGGGGCTGTGGGAGCGTCCTCCATTACAGTGGCAAGTGTCCAGGGAGACCCCGGAGCAATGGCGGTGGCATTGACTGCTGCTGGTGGCACTTGGACCTGCGCCCCCGGCCAGAAGATCAGCATCTTCCTGGCTTCCAGCCCGTGGGTCCTGGCTTGCATCTTTCTGCCCCCGGTGAGAATCTGCGACGTAGCCTCCGCCTTGCCTGGTGAGGCCTCCCGCCCGGTCCTCACCCGGCTCCCCGGGGTCTGTTCAGCCCTCGCCTGCCTTTCAGCCACCCTCCAAGCACCGAGCACCTTCCTTCCCCATAAAATCCGGCCACGTCTCTTCAGCTGCACCCAACATAGGCCTGGGTGTGGGGTCAGCAGAATGGCTGCTGGCTGCCTCAAAGACCCGAAAGAAACATCCCAGAAGCAAAGGAGGACCACTGCCCCAGAAGGGGACACTTGACAATAGAGCTATAGCCCCGTGCAAATGCTATAGGAGTGCAGAGAAGGCGGAAATCACCTTCCCCTGGGTGTTCCCGCCGCCTCCCTGGAGGAGGTGGCCTCAGGGATAAGTGGAGAGGGATGGATGGGGGTGGGGGGTGGGAGAGAAGTCAGGTGAGTTTGAGTTTTCTCAACCTGGAGACCCTGGAGAGAGGGAGCAGCCGGGCCTGAGCTGGTAGAGCGGCAAAGTCAGGGTTATGGGGTCCTAACGGGGGTCATGAGGCTGGGCGTTTGCAGAGGACAGAGCACAGACTACCCCATCAGGAAGGAGGGGCCACGGGGCCACAGGTGGGATGTTTCACCAGATCTGGGGCAGGGGGGTGAGCTGCAAGGTGAGCAGACTCTTGGCCCGGACCTGTCTGTCCCTTCTCGGTTCAGCCCTCCCCCAGCCACCTTCTACACCCCACCCCGCCCTCCCTTCACCCCCTCTGCCCAAACACCACCCTCCCCGAGAGGCCCGCCCTGACGGTCCACCGAAAGAGCAGAGCAGCGCTTGCACCCCATCCTATCTGGGCACCCGGCACGGGGCGGGGGACGCTGGGTCCTTCTTGGCTTCCTGCCTGCGTCCCGCAGGGTTTGGGAGCAGCGGTTCACACGCCAGTCCCACCAGGACCCTGAGCACGTCACCTGCCTTGCCGCTCCCGGCTTCCTCATCCGCGAGGTGGGGGTGCTGCGGCCTTGCCGAGGGGGGGTCCCCGGGACCGAATGTGACCGCGTTCGCAAAGCGCTTACACCAGGCTGGGCACATGGCAAGTGCCTGACGAAATGAGAAGACAAGTCCTCTGTCCTGCTACAGTCCCAGTGTCCGGAGCAGGGGCTTTCTGCGGTCCCCTGCGGGGTCCTGACCCACAGAAGTCCCCAGGAATGGACAGAACCCCGCTCCTGGAACCCCGAAACGGCAGAGTGTCCTCACGCCAAGAAAGGCTCCAGCGTGCCAGCCTGCGTGTGGGGGCGGGGCAGGGGGCCATGACCTGGGGCTCTCTGAGCTGTGCCCTCATCCCTCCTGGTACCCAGACCCTCGGGGGACAGCGGGCTATGGACCCTGCAAGCAGCCCCAGGAGCGTGGCACAGGGCCCAGCCATCCAAGGACCCTGGAAAAGCCACTCTGTCCCCGACACGCAGCCTGGCGTGCCTTCCTAACGGGACCTCACGCTGTTTGATGTGACGTCTGCTTCGCAGTAAGCGTGCCCTCGTTTATTCAGCCCGCCAGGTTCCATCTGCCCCCACGGCTCTGAGCGAGTGTGTTGGGTGTCAGGAAGGGAGAGCTGAGCCTTGTCTGCATCCCAGGGCTGTTCTCCTGGGGGAGGCTGCTGGGCAGGCAGCCAGAAGGCAGAGGGGCCGGGCAGGGACCGCCTGGGGCGCGAGGGGTGGATGGGCGCCAGCAGGGTGCTCGGAGAGCAGGCAGGTCAGCCCCTGCCCCCAACAAATGGAGAAACTGAGGGGACGAGAGCTCTGGTGCAAGAGGGTCTCCACCCGGACTGCGGGACCTGCTCCTGAAGCCACATGACAGTTTTCACCAGAGAGTGACTCCAGGTCCCAACCACACTGCCCAGAGGGCGGCAGCCCCAGCGAGCCACGTGGTCACTTTGAGCTCCTTCTTCACCTGTTCAGCGCAGTGGGGCAGGCAGAGCGCCACGGCCCGTGCCCCGGCACCACGCAGCTCCGTTGGTAGTGACTGTCATTCCATCAAGCGTCTACAGATGGAGCCGGCTGTGACGACTCGGGCCTGGCCCCTCTCAGGGACGTCTGTCTGTCCCCAGGCCTGGGCCTCCATGGACGGGGCCTTGGGATCTCAGCACCTCGGGCAGGGAAGGGACGCCCCATCTGTCCCTCAGGCAGGATGTCTGTGTGTCCAGGAGACGCGAATGCAGCCCCACCAGTGCATTGACGAAAAGACAACAGAAGGGTGGCCCCAAAGTCCTCCAGGGAGACAAAGGCTGTGGGGGACTGGGCAAGGCCTTGCAGTCCCTCGGCTGGAATGCCCAAGCTCAGGGCCTCACACGTGAGCCGCCACCTCCAGGAAGCCTTCCCTAATGCACGCTCACGTCCAATGCACATCTCTTCCCCCTGGACTCTCTCAGCACACCGCCCTCCTTCAGTCCCTCTCCTGGGGTTCCTGGACAGCTCATGGAGCTGCTTTGCCCCTGTGCCACCGCCCAGACTGGTCACTACGCACTGAACGCCGCTTCGTTTCTCTCCCTGATAAGCTTGCACTCACCCTCATACCCAAGTCCGGGGTCACCTCCATAGGGAAACATGCCTCTCTGGGCCCCATGAGCACCAGCTGGAACTGCCCACTGAGGCTCCTATCCCCTCCAGGACAGGGCGTCCCCTACTCACAACCTGTCATAAGGCCCGGCACACAGGCGGTGCCTAATAAATGCTTGCTACATGAAGGAAGGAAGGACTGGGGCCCATGGAGCATCTTGCAGCTGCCTCCCTGAGTCTGATAGGTGCCCAGGGTTTGGAAACTGTCCCCCGCACACCCCACTCACACACCCCACACACACACACTCCATACACCTCCCTCCCTCCCCACACACACACACACACCGCACGCCCCCAAACATGTGAAGCATGGGCCCCCTCGTCATGGGGAGCAGCCATCACCCCAGCCCCCGAGGCTGAGACACGCTGTCCACAAAGTTGATGGAAATAAGCAAGATCGCCACAGCGGGGTGGGCAGGCACCTCCTGTGTCCACAAAACTCCTTCCGGGAGTAAGCAGAGTCCTTCTAGAGCTTCTCTAGAAGCACCCCCCTCCCCCCTGCAGAGCCCTGTGTCCCACAACCTGCCAGGCTCAGCTCTGCTGGGAGGTGGGGAGGCGGGACCCCATGTGGACACCCTGATTTGTGTCCCAGCTGTGAGTCCACGGAGCGCCTGGAATCCACTACCTACAACTGAGGGACCTGTGTCCCCCATAGCATCTCAGGGCCTCAGTTTCTCCATCTGTAAAGGGGAAGAGACCTCTCCTGCAGGGGTGGAGAGGAATCGCTGAAGAATAGGGTCACACGGCCACCTCCGCCCAGGGCCCCCGGCCCCGCCCACCCGCTCTGGGGCACGGAGGCGGGTCCTAGAATCTGCTCCCCATCACGGTCTCAGGCTGGAGCTGGCTCACCCCAGCCCCCAGCACCTGTGGGCACCCTGACCAGCCTCGGGCCCGGTCCGTCCGAGGGGGTGGCTGGGGCAGAGACACCGACCTGCTAGGGCTGTTAAATGGGTTGTGAAGTTTAACACCCAGAAAATGGGTTTTAAATTGATTAAAGTTTATGGCCAGTGTCAGCTCCATAGTGATCCCACCACTGCTCCCCTCTCCCTCCCTGCTCTGCCCACTCCCACCCCTACATGCCGGCACACAGGCGCCCATTGCCAGAGTGTCCTGGAGTCCGTAAAAGCAAGGTCGGGGGTCAGCGCACCTGCAGACAGCAGGCCATTGCCTCCCAGAGGGACTCAAGGCCGTCTAAGTGAGCCGCTGTGGGAGGGGTCTGCGGACTCCGTCTACCCGGGTCTGAGGAAGCAGCCCTGAGCAGCCCTGGCCTGCCCCCGACACGTCTCTGGGAATCTGACCCCGGCTGTGGACTGGGACCCGGCTCCAGCCATGAAACCACGCCTGTGTCCCTGGAAGGATGTTTAGGACCCAGAAGCTTCCACGTGTAGGCTGGGTCCTGGGAGCTGTTGGGCCCCCCCCCCCCGCAGGGCCCCGCAGGGGATTGTGAGCGGATCAGGACTTCCTAGCCCCTGGGAAAGCAGCTGGGCAGCGCTGTGCCCCCCAGCAGGGAAGAGGATGGAAAGTCCAGTAAGTTCTTCCAAGAAGGTAAAGGCTGCAGCTGAAGACAGGGGAGGGTGAGGAGGACGGGACCCTCCGTGTGGGTGTGGAGAGAGGGGCAGGCTGGCACGTCCTGAGCAGGGGAGCCGTGGGCCCCAGTGAGGACTCAGGCACAGCGGACAAGTGACAGGAGCAGCAGAGAGTGGAGTCTGCGCATGGAGAAGGCAGAGGGGAGGGGGGAGGGAGCATGAGGTGCCAGGGGGCTTCCAGGTGGAGGTGTCCAGAAGGAGGCATCTGGAGCTCCCAGGCCGCGGTCGGAACTTGGGCAGGACCGTGGTCTGTGAAGTCACTGGCATGGGGAGCTCCCACAGAGCCGGCAGAGGCGGGGCTGGGGGTCCTCTCCAGGCTCTGTGGTTGACTCGAGCCCCTGCTTCAAGAGAGGAGAGCGGATGGAGGGCGGGGTCCCAGGACCAGCCCTGTTCCAGACCAGCAGCAGGAGAGGCTGGGACACACACGAGTGGGCAGCCGCGGCCACGGAGCCGAGGAAAGGCTGGAGCACGTGACAGACATCAAAGGAAAGAGGGTCCGGACACACTGAGACGCTGCCCACAGCGGCACCCGCCTCGCCCCCCTCCACCCGGGGCTCCGGGAGGCCGCATCCCCGGGCGGCTAGGGCAGGGCCCCCAGGACCCGCTCTGCCGGAAAACCTTCCCCCTCGGCACGTGTGTCCGCGTCCAAGGGCCGCGTGCAGGCAGGTCTGCAGGGGCGCGGGCCTCCCCAGCGCTCCCGGGTCAGACCTCAGCAGACTGAGGAACCCCTGAGGAGCAACGCCTTCCCCCAAATCCCACTCCCGCCCCCACTTGGTGGGGACGGGGGTGCATTTTGCTTCCGGACCACCACCCTCGCCCCCAGCCCAAGCCTGGCCGTGGCTGCTACGGGGACACAGTGCGTCTTTGGGGGGCTCTGTTTGCCCCAGAAACCCCAGTCATCCCTCACGACCCCTCAGAGCTTTGTGGATTTTCCAGCTGCCGTGACTAATCGCCCCTGAGCCCAGCCAGCCTGCATACAGGGCCTCCTTACAGGACTCACGGCCCCTCTCACTCGCCCCACACGGAGGGGCAGCAGGAGCCACCTGAACCGGGTGAGAGCCTCAGGGAGAGCAGGGGCGGAGGGGTCAGGCCCGCGGAGGGTGCCCTTCCCCGGAGCTGGGCTGTGGTCCCGCCCCGCCCGTGGCTGTGTGACCCCGGAAGGCTGCCCAGCCCCTGAGCCCCGGCCATCTCTTCTGGAAGAGTGGGCTAAGAAGGGGCCATTTGAGGCATTGCGGGAATCTTCGCTGGGTGAGCCCCATCCCTCCTGGGGTCTCTGACCCCACAGCCGCGCCCAGGTCGGCACCTGGGTCCTAGGCAGAGGCCTCCCCTGGACACAGGTCACCTCCTGCCTGTGGCCAGCAGGCCTCAGCCTGCCCCCCTGAGGACGCGGGGCCCTGAAAGCTTGCCCTCCCCCCCCCCCGGCCTTAGGTGTGTCCTGCTTGAGCATTTCCTGAGGTTTGCGTCCTCGAGGTCTCCCAGCCCCTCGAGGTGACAACACGGCTGTCAGTGCAGGACGCGGGTGTGGCCTTGAGACAGTTAGACGGCCTCTCTGGGCGACGGCTCCACAAAGTTGGAAGGACAGCACCACCTTCCCGGCAGCCTGACTCCCGCTCTCAGCACAGCCCCCAGGAGACGCTGCTGAGGAAGATTCTAGGTCAAATAGATGTTAGAGAACACCGCCTGCTGTTTCCTCTCTGGGAGAGACACAAGGGACGTAAGAGTAAGAGCGGCGGGAGAGACACCTGTTCAAATGTATCTAATCCAATGACATCCAGATGTCCCCCTGGGACCACACAGCGCCCAGCAGTCTCCCGAGGCACCAGCGTGGAAGGACCCCCACCCCCACCCCCACCTGATGGAGCCCCAGGGTCCCTGCGTGGGTTGCAAGCCTCGGGAAGATCCCTGCCCTCCTCAGGTCCCATGGGGCCTCACCAGCAGGGTAGCGATCAGACCTGACACTTTTCAGGGAGGGGACCAGCCCGAGACCATGCCGTTCCCTCTCAGGTCGGTCCCAGCACTGGCCACTGCACTGAGCAGGCCACAGTTTCCCTGCATCCTCTGCTCCTTCCCTCCCCAGCATCTTTTAGCTTGGGGACAACCCAGAATCTTTCTGGAAGATTCTCATGACCTCCCCAGACAGGTCCCCTCTGGCCTCCTGCCCCCTTGCTGACCCTGCAGTCCTCTGGGACATGAAGGACCCTGCCTTAGCTGGAGTCCCAGCCCCCCAGGCCACGCATGCTCCACGGATCTCCAAAGAGGCATCATGCCTCCCAGAGGTGACTCAGAGAGCACGCGGCCCCTGAGGCTTTGCCCAAGACGCAGAGAGAATTACAGCCTCTGTTTTACGAGGACACATAAACGTCCCGCATGTTTGATGCTCGCTGTTACCGTCACACTGTCGTTAAGAGGAAAGGACGTATTTCTCTCCATCTTCCCGTGGGCCCCACTCCACACTTGGCGTGGCCGGGTCATCCATCCAAGCAGGCCTGCCTCTCGAGACCCATTCCCCCAAAGCAGCTGCCCAGAGCCCAGTCCGGCCAGACCTCGGGGGCCAGGAGGAGGAGGAGGAAATGCAGGCCCTGGGCTCTGGAAGCTTCCCTGCCCAGACCACCACCGCCTACCCGCAGCTCTCCAGGACTTTGACAGCAGGCAGCAGGCGGGGGGTTTGAGAGGTGAAATGTCACTCTGGGGGAAGCGTCAGTTTCCCCATTCTTGGAGGAGGACACAGAGGCTCTGAGACCACAGTGCACATGCCAGGACTGCTGGAGACGTGTTCTCCGCACTGTGGGGCTGCTGGGACTCTTGGGGGAGCCAGAGCATAAGACCCCACTTTACTGACACAGCAAACGTGGCTAAGAGAGACCGAGGGCGGGCCCGGATGCCAGCTGGTGCCTTCACACCTACACCATCCGTCAGACCGATCTGACCCTCGCTGTTGCCATGAGCAAGGATTGGTCAAGTTCAGGGAGGGATCACCTTGGACACACAAGACTTGGTGTCTCAAAGACCATAACTCAGGAGTAGAGCACAGCAAAGCGTCCATCTGGAAATGGAAGGCCGGGCATTTGCCGGCCCACTCTTGCCCCACAGGCAGGCCCTGCTCCACGGGGTGAACGGCCCCACCTTCCTGTCTGCTCATACGCAAGGCTGACTGTCCTGTGGCCTCCAGAGACCCCAAGGAAGCCCTGACCATGCCCTGGTTCTCCCTTTGCTTGTCCTCACACCGACCCTGCTCATGGAGACCCCTGGGCTCGCGTCCTGCGCCCACCTTCCTCCCTCAGCCCTGCAGGCTGGCCCACCCGCCCAGCACCACTGCACATCAAGGGAGCCCTTGCTGGATGTGGGTGCTCCATCCCTCCCAGTGGTCGTCTGGCAAGCAGCTGGCTGCCCGGCATCTCTGCATCCGCAAAGCCCCATGAGCTGTCTGCCCAGCTGGCCCTACCCCTTGCAGTTTGCCCTGGCATCACATCTGTAGGAGGAGGGCCCACAGCGCATTCCCGGCTTCCTGTGGCGCTGTCCGTGGTGCTGACCGGCGGAGCCCCTCTCCTTCCGTGTAGATCACCAGGTCCCTCCCTCTCCTGGCCCCCATAATCAGCCCCATACATTCCAGAAACAGGGCTTGGCAGCAGCCATCCCCAAAGCCCCTGGACCTCACATCCTGGAGTGATCCTTTTTACAGCGTCAAAAAATGAGTGAGAGCACAGGGTGGCTGCCCGGGCAGGCTTTCATCTCGCTCTCCAGGGGCATGTGCTGCGGAGGGCATGCGTGTCGGTGACAGATCAATATCTCTTTGAGATTGTGGCAGAGCCTCCGCCGATATTAAGGAGGCCTGCTCTTTCACAAAAGGATGCAGAGGTCCTTTTCCTCTTCAAAGCCCCAACGGGGAGGCTGTGACCACGGCTTTTAGGAGAGAGGGTAACACAGACATCAGGTGCAGAGTCCATTAGACACCAGGAGCCTTTTACATATTGAGCACTTTACATTCATGAGCTAATTGTAAGCTCACAACAATAGAGATGGCCCAATTTACAGATGGGGAAACTGAGGCTCGTAGAGGTTAGGGAATTTGCCTGAGGCCACATAGTGGTGGATGGAGGAGCCAGGCTTGAGGGCATGTGATCTCATCACACCAATGAGCTGGCAGATCTGGGACATGGTCAGTCAGCTGCTGCCCAGCACCCCTCACGGAGCCAGAGCTGAAGGGATCCTGAGGGACCTGCCTCATAGCTTGGAACTCAAGGCATCTTCGTGCACACTGGGTTGTCCCCAAGCTAAAAGGCGTCTTCACTCACATTAGAGGCTGGAGCACCCCACGCCTGAGGCCACTGGGACCCCTTTGTTTCTGGTGGGAATTTGCAGGGCTCTTGGTTCACATGCTGACTCAGCTTTAGACAAAGAGATCTCTAGGGGCCTCTAGCCCAGACAGCCAGGGTGAGGGGCCAAGCCAAGAAACACAGGCACCCAGCAACTGCATGTCCGTCACATGTCTGGAACGCGCAGCCCTAAGCTTGGGGGATGTCCCAAGTCAGGTGGGACTCTCAGTGCGGGTGCAGAGACTGCTCCAGGCTGAAATCCCAAGAGGGCGTGGGGTGGGTAGTGATTTCCCCCCAGGGGAGTGTCCGTCCTCCTCCCCCAACCAGAGCACAGTATGAGGAGCCTGAGGTGGGATTCGAGTGCACTGATGGAAGATGAGACTGAAGTCCCTCCAGGCCCCGTCTGAGGATCAGGGCACTAGGAGCTACAGATGGCATCTGGGAGCAGAGAACTCTGGTCTGCCCTCAGAAAACAGAGGCAGGCACTGCAGGGGTGGGTGAGCGAGTTTGGCTCAGTGGCTCCAGAACAGGGGTGAAGAGAGAAGCTCTTCCAGGCCCTGGGCTGATGCCAGGTGGGTGCAGGTGGGGAGTCCCTGATGATCTTAGAGCGGAGAGATGGCATCGCAGAGTCTGCGCAGGTGGAGCTGACTGTGAAGGAGGTAGAGTAGAGGTGACACTGGAAGCAGAGTGACGGGGGGTGGGGGGGAGGGGAACGCTGCAGGGCTGTCCTGGGAAAGGGCGCTGGGCAGCACCACGGACGGGAGAGGCTGCCTCTACCTCGGCCCCAGCCTCCCCCAGGTCCCCTGGAACAAAGCTGCCCTGTGAGGCTGGCTTTCCAGACTGGACCTCAGGAGGCATTGTCCCAGACTAGAAAGGTCATCAGGAGAGGCGGGCCCTGGCTGTGTACCTGCCGGCCCCTCAACCAAGGCTCCCGGGGGCCATCAACCTGGCCACCCCTCCTCCCAAGGTATCTGGCTGCCACCCACACAGGAGGCTCGAAGTCAGGAACTTTGTCACCCAGAGACAAATCCCACCCACTTCCCTCTGCTCCTATTAACCACCCCCTTCTGTGGCCCAGGAGGAGAGCCCAGGGCTCGGGCCCCTTCTTGACCACCGACCATTCCGAACCACAGTGTGTCCTTCTCAGATGTGGGGCAGCCCAACTGCCTCGGAGCGTCTGTGGATCATCGTGGTGGGGGCCGCATGCATGACGACCTCCCGCCCGCCCCCGTCCACCGGCCGCGTGCACGTCTGTCTCCAGACCTCCGAGTGTCTGCTCTGCTGCGAAGTGCCGGGCTTCGCCGCCAGTCTCCCCTACCTCCCAGCCGCGCACAGACCGCCCCTCCTTTCTTCATCTGTCTGGACAGCTCCGGCAAACCTTTGAATCTCTCCCTGACCCCCAAACAGCAACGGCTTCTCCTTCTCCGAGGCCCCCTGGGTGCTGGGTTCCCTCGTCCCCTATCACCGCCCAACCTCAGCGGGCTTCAAGCATTTACACTCTGCTTGGCTAGTTCATGAACTAGTTAAAGACGTATTCCAGCCCTGGTGTGTAATAGAAACTTCCAGAAACATGGCCATGCCACTCTTGGGATCAATGGCTAAGAAAGTTTGGCTCATTGCCTATCTTGTTTTTTAAATTTGTGTATTTATTATTTTGAGAAAGGCAGGGACAGTGCGAGCAGGGGAGAGGCAGAGAGAGAAGGAAAGAGAGAATCCCAAGCAGGCTCCTCGCTGTCTGCACAGAGCCTGACTTGGAGCTTGATCTCCTGAACCATGAGATCATGACTTGAGCCGAAACCAAGAGTCTGACATTTAACCGACGGAGCCGCCCAGGCACCCCAGCTCATTGCCTGTCTTGGAAGGGTTTCATATTGGACACCCTCCCCCACCTCACTTTCTTAACTTGAACTTGGGCTGGGCCCAGACAGATCACCTATCAAGCTGCAATATTTTTAAATGTAAAAGATCAATTTATATGTGAATAATACTGGAGTTACAATTAAAAATTTTTTAACTTATGAAAGATCTACGTGGAAGTTTTTTGTATCTCTACTGCTGACATGTACCTACAATGTACCCAGTACCATTTTAAGTGCTTGATTGAATTAACACCTTTAATCCTGAACAGTCTTAGAAGGGGAGGTATTATAACTATCCCCAACTTGCAGATGAGGAAACTGAGGCACAGAGATCAAATGACCTGCCCAAGGTGGCAGGGCTATGCACAGCTGAGCCGGGATTTGAGCCCAGCCACAGGCTGGGTTCCAGGTTATGTGCACAGATGAGCTGAAGTCCCCACCCTTCCCACCCTACGTTTCTTCCTCCCTCAGTCCCTCTGTCCACACTGCTGTTTCCAAGCTGGAAACCCCCCTTCACCTTTCAAGACTCAAGCAAATGTCCCCTCAGTGAGCCCTTCCCCCTCCTCAACCAGTAGTTGCTTCACCAACCCAGCCCCCACATCCATAGCCCAGCAAGCACACCTCACTGGTGCAAGCACAGAGTTAAGGAACGGTAGAGACGTTTCACTCTACTGACCCCACCACCCAACTGCAATGGCCTCTAGGGCAGAGCTCCTGTAGACTCTTCACTCTTGGATCCCAGGTGCTAGCACAAAGTGGGAGCTTGGTGAATTCTTGCCAAAGGGATGAGTATTGGCTGGCTGGCTGGCTGGGTGGATGGGTGGGTGCATGGAAGGGAAGGAGGGAGGGAGGGAGGAAGATAGAGGGATGGGTGAGTGGACGGATGGATGGATAGATAGATGATGGATAGATGGATAGATGGCTGGATGGTGGATGGGTGGGTGGTGGGTGGGTGGATGAATGGATGAATGGGTAGGTGGATGGATGGGCGAGTAGGTAGGTGGATAGGTAGATAGTTGTGTGGATGGGTGGATGGATGGGTGTGTGGGAGAGTGGGTGGGTGGATGGAGGGATAGATGGATGGATAGGTGAGTGAGTGGGTGGATGGTTGGGTGAGTACTCGAGTAGATGGGTGGATGAGCAGGTGGATGGGTGGTTAGGTGGATGGATGGACAGATGGGTAGATGGATGTAGATGGGTGGATGGGTGAGTGAGTGGGTGGATGGATGAGCGTTTAAAATGCAGAAGTCTGAGTGAGCCTCAGTGGACTGCTAGGCAGGTCAGCACCTCGCAAAGACCCGGCACCCCGTGGGTGCTGTGTGTGCTGTGAGTGAGCGTGTGGCAGGACCAGTGCAGGAATGGAGCTGGCACACGGTGAGCTGCTCATTAACCATGAGGATTAATCTGCTGCTGTCCTTCCCATACGTGGCCATCATCTCTGTCATTAAAAACGTGAATCATGACACCAGACCTCCTCTCCTACCGCAGCCCTGCTTGGAGCCACTCCCTGCATTGCACCACGTCACGTCCCTGGCCCTGCACTCTGTCCTGGGCCCCTCTTAGAAGTGAGAAAACTGAGGGCAGGGAGGAATTTGCCCACGACCTCCAGTAAGCAGGACTTGAAGCCCGATCACTCTGCCCTGGCGCCCACAGCACTCCCCGGTGCCAGGCGCATGTGCACACATATGTGTGAGCATGCAGGTGTGTGCGCACAGAGCGTGTGAAAGCCTTGGACAGGGTAGTTTCATGTATGTGTGACCAATGCAGTCACATAAGGCTCCAAGTCAGAAAGATCCATTGCTTGGTTTAATTCTCTGCTCTTGCTTTCTTGAAAGTATCGATAATTTTTAAACAATGGGCCTTGGTTTTCATTTTGCGGTGGGCCCTGAAACTCCACGGCTTCTTCTGACGGCGCGCGGCTACACCCGGGGGACCTGGGATCAATCCCGCCCACCCCAGCGGTGTGGCCCAGCCCCGGGCATTGGCCTCCCTACCCGCCTCTCTGCCGGTAAATCAGAGGCAGTGCCATGCAGAGGGCCAGCCAAGATGCGGCCCCTGACACCCTGACCGGGCCTGGCCGGACGCAGGCCCGGGATCCGTGCCACCCCTCACCCGCCCTCCGGGCCTCGTGCAGAGGCCCCAGCGCTGTCTGTGTGCCAGGAGAGAGCAGGGTGTCCAGGAATAACAGATAACACCATTAGAGGCCGGAGCCACTCCACACTTCCCGGAGAGAGAGATGAGGCTGTCAGGCGAGGGGCCCGGGCTGCGGGCCATGATTAACAGGACCGGGCAGCCCACATGCCGCAGCAGAAGGTGCCAGGAGATGATTGCTTACAAAATGTACCAATTACTGCCGCGCCTGCCTGCCCGCCCCCACCGCCGGGCAAATAAACACATCAGCTGCCAGCCTGTACGGGCCCATGGCGGGCGAGAGCCCAGGGGCCAGCTGCGCGGGTGAGAGGGAACTGGGAAAGCCACATCCGAAGGTGCAGGGGGCCACACCTGTCCCCACGAGCCCTCAGCAGCAGGTGGACCCCGTCCTGGGGGCAGTGTCTTCGGCCCAGAAAACGTTTAAGAAAGACATGGGGGAGAGGCTCCTCACCCCGAAACCCCATTGAAAGGCCGCCGCCCCTGAAGCTGGGAGATGGGTGTGCTGAGCTGTGCACGCACACTCGGCCTTCGGGGCCACCCCCGTGTCCTGCACGGAGGAGTGTGTGCCCGTGTGTGCGCGTGCGCATGTGTGTGCCCATCTGTGTGTGCGTGTGTGTCCGTGTCCGTGTGTGGTGCATGCGTGCGTGCGTCTGTGTGAGGTGTGTGCGCACGTGTGTGCCCGTGTGTGCCCATGTGCACCTGCACTTGCGTGTGTGTCCGTGTGTGGCGTGCGCCGTGTGTGTGCACTTGTGTGCACAAGCACTCCTTCGGCACCGCCAGCCCAGGAAGGGGTGAGCAGTTACATAAAGGGGGTGCTGGGCAGTCCAGGCTTCCTTACAGGCAGCGCCTGGCCGTTCATCGGGTGGTGCCCGGGGGATGGTGACCAGGACCAGACCCGAGGCCTGGGAGGCCCTCCAGAGGGGGCGCTGGGCAGGACAGAGCCACAGGCATGGGGAGGCCCATTCGCAGTCCAGCAATGTACAAAGACAGTGGGTTGTCTGTGGGGTAGTGAACCTCCTGGCCCTGCAGGTATGCAAACAGCTTACCGACTCCTCTTGGAAAGCCGGTCTCTTAAGCCACAGAGGGCTCCCCTCTGGTGGGGGTCTGGCCAGAGTGACATCTGTCGTCAGATGGGCTCCCAAGCGTATAGCTCATTCCCTCCCCTGAATAGGAGTGCCTCTTATCACCTCCCAGTCTGGCCGAGTCCTGACCAGCCCTCAAGGCTCCACCTGGGCGCTGCCACCCCTAGGAAGCCCTCCCTGACTGCCCTGGCTGTGGCCATCTGCCCTCTGCTCAGCACACCCTCTCCCCGCCCACATGGGTTGGGGCCCTGGACCAAGCCTCTCACTCCCTGAGCCTCAGAATCCTTGTCTAGAACGGGGGTGCAGAGAGCTGGTCCTGACCGAGCGCAGCACTCGTGCGGCCTGTGGCACACGCTCCTTCCACCTCACGCCACAGCGTTGTCACCACGGTTTACAGACGGGGACACCGATGCCCAAAAGGCCAAGCCGCCTGCCTGAGGGCACAAGCCAATTGAGGATCAGCGCACTCAGCCCTGCTCCACCTCACAGCCCCTGTCCGTCCAAGCCCTCGCTGTGGGCATCGCAGGGCGGTGAGGAGGGCCGGTGGGAAGAGGTCTGCTCACATCAGCGCCACGCCTCTCTCCGGCCCCTCCCAGACCGGGGTTGTAGGAGGCGCCCAGCCCCGCCCTGCTCCCCGCACCGGCCAGGCCACGGGACATCACCCAGCGAGCATCGCCCACTGCAGGTGAGCAGGAGCAAGGGCCTGTGCAGGGGGCGGGGCCAGCCTGAGAAGGGACAGGAAGCCTCATCCAGGGAGCAGCCCCTCAGCACACGCAGCAGAGGATTGTTTGACAGGAAGGGAAACTGAGGTCAGAGAGAGAGCAGCACCGGGGCGGCACAGGCTGACCAGGCCCCAGGCTACGTGTGGTACAGGCTGGCACAGCCCCGCGTGGACAGCCAGCGCCAGGGCTGCGGGCTGCACAGTGGGGGTGCGGTCTCATCTGTTCGTAGGGCTTTATCTCCGGCCAGCAGCAGCGGGCTCTGCCGCCCCCGCCCACCGGACAGGGTGCCACAGGCACAGCGAGGGAAAGCAGGCGGACTGCAGTCCTAGAGATGGGACATCCATCTTGTGACTGTTCTTGGAATGTCAGTCGTAAACCCCAAGATGAATGATGGGTATAAATATTCCCAGAAATCGTGGGAAAGCAGGGCTCCCCATCCGGGTGAATCCCTCAGGGACACAGAGGAAAGGGCCGTGGAGGAGCAGGAGATTTGAGCCGTGGGCACCCATTGGCCAGACATGTCCCTGCCCCTGTCACCTCATGGGGCTCCAGGACGAGCCATGAGGAACCATGCGAAGGTATGCGGTGGCAGCGGTGAGGAGGGTGCCGGTGACCGTCCACGGAGTGCCGACTTTGCACTAACCTGCAGATTCTGCATGTACGTTAAATCATGACAACAACCCAATGAGCTTGGAATGAAATCCTTTTCATCGTGTTTCACATGGGGACTCTGAACCTCAGAGACATCATGCAACACACAGGCCGTGGGCCAGGACTCAGGGGACCAGGACCGACTTTGCCCTCCTAACCGCTTCCCCACAGGGTGCACACTGTGGCTGCCACAGGATTATCCAAGCAGGAACAGCGATGAGCAAAGTGCCGAGGGCACACAGATGTACCAGTTAGCTACTGCTGTGTAACAACCATCCCCAAACTAAGTGCCTTGAAATAATCATCATTCATGTGCCCTGGAGCTGGGAATGTGAACAGGGCTCCGTGGGAAGGCTCCTCTCTGTGCCACCGATGCCCCATGGGCTCCCCTGTGCACGGGAGGGTGGCTGGCCTCATTCCTATGTGTGACATCCTGGCAGCCAGCCAGGATGATGGAGCCAGCTGGACCCATATGTCACCTGTCACCCAGCAGGCGAGCCCAGGCTCCTTCACATAGTGGTAGTTCCTGGGTCCCCAGAAGCACAGACAGGGCAGCCCAATACTCAAGCACTTTTCAAGCCTTTTTTATGTACATTTGCCGCTGCCCCATCAGCCAAAGCCGAGCAAAGAGGCAAGACCAGATTCAAGTGGTAAGACATCGGCTGGGGCTTGACGTGCGGAGCTACAAGGTCACATCGAAGGCGTGGGGGAACCCGAGGAAAGGAAACGTGCGGCCATCACTGATCTATCACAATAGAGAAAGAAAAACTTAGCCTTGGGGCCCCTGGGTGGCCCAGTCCGTCCAACTCTTGATTTTAACTCGGGTCACGATCTCACGGCTCGTGGGATCGAGCTTCCTGCATCGGGCTCTGCACCGACGGCGTGGAGCCTGCTTGGGGTCCTTTCTTCCTCTTTCTTTCTTTGCTCCTGCCCCACTCGTGCGCTTGCTCGCTCTCTCTCTCTCAAAATAAATAAAGAAACTTAGAAAAAATAGCCTTTCCCAGAGGACTCCGGGGAAGCTTCCAGACGTGGGGACATTGGAGCTGGGTGAGCCGAAAGCGGACCGGAAGGCAGCATCGGCTTTGACGGGCGCAGCAGAATAAGGAGAGAATGCGCGTCCGCCCTTGGTTCCAAGTTCATAGGAAATATTTCACAAGGCACAGAGGCTGTTATTCACAGTAGAGTGGTGAAGTACACAACCTGAGCGACTGTACATGGCAGTCCGACACAATGTCACCGAGACTCTGTTGACAGTATGGACATTTGCTCTGTGCACCGATCCGGCAACCAGCCCTGAGAGAGCGAGAAGCGGCCTCCCCAACCTCGCCCAGGCCTGAAACCAAATAGAAGCCTTTCTGCACGGTTGTCAGACCTTTTCCCTCTGAGATGGGTTGTTCTGTGCGCCCTGCTGGGTCTGCTCACACTCCACAAATTGAAGTTCGTCATTAAGATCCACACAGGTGGCCCGAGCTCCTGCACTCAATCTTCTCCATAGCGGTGGAAAGATCCCTGGGGGTGCGGAATGGGTCGGCCACCCGGCCACCTGCATCCCCAGGCAATCAGCCGCCAACTGCAAAGCGCAGACAGAATTCCGTTGCGGCGTCTCTCCGGGCGTCCTTCCTCCACATCCTCCCCAGGACCGCAGACACCAGGTGGGGACCAGCCCAGCCCAGCTGGCTCAGGGCAGCAGTCTCCGGAGAGTGCGGTTGCACTGGCCCTTCCCAGGTGCCATGGCCCTTCTGCCCACGGCTGGCCCTGTGTCATCTCAGCAACCCAGGGCTGGGTCACAAAACCCCAGAGCAGGAGGAATCTTGGCAACATCAAGTCATGCCCACATTACAGGTGGTAAAACCGAGGCCGGAGAGCAGAGAGCACCGCTCAGAGCCCAGAGGAGGGCGGCAGAGCCGGGGTTCAAAAGCCTCAGCTCTTAGTTGCCTGATTCCAGGGCCACCTGCTCCAGGAAGCTCCAGGGTCCATGTTCCGTTCTCAGTGCCCATCGGTGAGGCTGGCCAGCACGGTCCCGGGGGCCCTCCACCCGTGGACAGCGTGTCACCCCTCTGTCGTATCAGTGCCTGCATCCATACAGGGGGTGTGGTGCCCTCCCCGCCGGTTCTGCTGGCCGACAGGAGCACACGTAAACGGGACAGGACACGCAGATCCCCTTCGTGACCCCGGAAGGGCCGCCTGGGGGTGACGGCAGGACAGGGAGGAAGGGGGCTCCAGCAGATCAAGCACAGTCCCCTGTCCACCTGGAGGACAGACGGGGTCTCCGTCACGATAAAACTCACCAAAAGGGGCTGACCCCGCACCTTGGTTCCCACGGCCCCTGACCCCGGGGATGCCTCCCTTCACATCTGCAAGACCGCGAGGGGTGCCGCCCCTTCCATGGAGCCCCCCACTGCTCTCTGCCCTGCTGTGTGGCACACTCACACACACGAGCGTGCACATGCGCTCAACAGGGGCGTGTGCCCACACACACTCTCACATGTACACACACTCACACATCCCGGCTTGGGCACGCACCAGTCCTGCCTTGTTTGCTTGCACGTGGGCACGCTCACCCACACACATGGGTGTGTGTATGCTCACATGCACACTCAGAAGCGCACTATTCCCTCTTTGCACGTGCATGTGTGCAGTAGTGCACACTCAAATCCACAGCAACAGTCACTCCCTGGGGAGTGAGGGTGTCACACAATTAGATGAAAATCAGTCCCCGTCGGAGAGTAGGATGTGAAACCTAATTGTCTAGAGTCGCTATTACTTACTTTTGGCTTGAGTTATGATAGCAAATTCATTTTGCAAGTTCAAATACTCATCAAAGGGGAGCAGACACTTTTGCCCAGAGCGACAGAAGGGAGGCCGGGGGCTCCCAGCAAGAACTCAGCAACCGTGGGTTGAGTGACTGAGTACCCCGGGGGCTGCCACGAGGTCAGGCGTCTCCGCCCTCGGCCCCACCCGGGGCCTGGGGAGCATCTAACGGGCCAGCCGGCGCCACGCAGCCCCTGTGGGTGAGGCAGCTGGAGTGACGGTCGTAGCCGTGTCCCCGGGGAGCCAGGTCAGGAAGCAGCGGAGGTGAGGGGTCCAGGGACAGAGGAGGGGACATGGGCAGCAGGGGCGCTGTCCAGATTCGGCGCCGGACAAGCTCTTCCCCGCCAGCCAGCCACGCGCTCTGAGTCGTGTGTGCAAGGTCCCCTCCAGCAAAGGAAATGCACAAAGCAATTCTGTGACTCACCTCAAGAGGTGCTCAGGTTAAACTAGAGAGTGAGTCAGAGCCGATTTGACACAGCAGCCCACTTAGATGTGGCTCTGTGTTGAGGAGGACCCAAGAGGAGGTGGAGGGGTGGGGGGGAGCAGGAGGGGGCCCTGGGGTCCCCAGGGAGCCAGTGGGAGACCTGGGGCCGGAGGGGCCCAGGAGAGGCAGAGAGACCATTCAGAGAGAAGGAGAGAGAGGTGCAGAAGCGGGGGCCCCGCAGCAGAGCAAGCAGAAGCTGGTCAAAGCTGTACCCCAAGTTCAGGGGGGTCAGCTGAGCACCTTCAGAGTCCCATGTGGGTGCAGCCGGAGTGGACAGGGTGGCTCAGGCCCCAGGACTGAGGAGGACAGGGCGTGGCCTGAGTCCCAGGAAACAGGAGGTTCCCGGAAGGAAACAGGCAGGGAGCTGGTGCCCCTGGGCACAGGGAGTCCTGGCTGGTGCCAGGCGGATGGATGGGCCCCGCTGGCAGGGCACAGCCTCCACTCCACAGCGTGCCCTGTGCGCCTACTGCATGTAGGCTGTGCTCGGCAGGGGGGCAGAGGTGAGCGGCCCTCCCCGGCCCCCTCCGCTCCCCCTGCCTCTCTCCTGCTCGCACTGGCCGCTGCCTGGGGGATCCTTGCTCATTTGCTCGATGGAGCCTCCACGTGACTCCACTTACCTGTTTACCCGGCTCACTGGCCTGCCCTCCCAGCTCCTGGGCCAGCGTCTGACTCACAGGATCTCGAGGATCCAGAGAGGCCCCAGATGTGGGCAGCCGGTGGGCAAGGCAGTGCCATCAGCAGAGCGGGGCCACTCGCTGTTCTGGGCTCCCTGCTGTGGACATGCCCGACGCGGAGTGACCTGTCCACCCACACAGGTGCCAGGACAAGGCATCCTACGGCAGTGACCCTGCTGCTGGTCTGTGTGGGCAGAGGACGAGGACAATGCTGGGGGTGGAGAGATCTGCTGGGAAGAAGGCCTGAAGGCCTAGGGCAGCCTGGCCCTTCTCATGGGCCTGCAGGGGAGGGGCGGGGCCTCCTACAGAGACAGCAGGGGCTGGGCAGGCCCACTGAGTCACAGGAGGGAGGCGCATGTCCTGCACTCTGAGGCCACACCAGGGCCTGAGCAGAGGGACAGAGTCGCTGGGGACAGGAATGGGGCCCCTGAATGCTGTGTGGCCCAGGAAGGCGTCCCTAGCTTTTAGGTGTGCAGCTGTCTGGGCCATGCTGACCCAAGCTGACTGCAGAGGTGACAGATTTGTCACCGAATGACCCTTGGGGGGCCTCTGGACCCACTATGGGGACCTCACAGAGGAGGTGTGCAAAATGCTGCCTTCTCTCCTGGAGGCCCTGGACATACAGCTGAGGCCGTGGTGGCCGTGGTGACCAGCGGTGACTGGTGGTGACCAGCAGTGAGCTTGGGCTACGCAGAGGAAGAGGCTCCCGGGATGACACGTCCCCCACCAGACCTTCCTGAGGCAGGGCCGACAGTGCGGGGCCTGTCCCCGGTCCCAGGGGCTCAGCCGGGGACAGACGAGGCATGCCTGGCCCTGCTTGCCAGCTGGGGGGGGCATGTGTCCCACCGAGGTGACGCAGGCAGAGGCAGCAAAGTTCCCCCCCCCCCCGCCTCACCCCTACCTACACCCACGGGTGCGTCTGGCCGGTTAGAAGAAACCAGGCACTCAGGTGAAGCCCGGTGTCATGTCAGTTGCAGCCCTGTGGGCCCACAGTGCAGACGCTCCTGGGACCCCCAAAGCTTGGGGCTGGGCGGGGAGATGACCCCAGTGATCCAGAGGGTGGGGGAAGGGAGAGGAGCAGTAGCCTCAAGGGAGGGGCCAGGTTTGCAGGGAGGAGGCCACGGTGTCACCCGGAAGGCTGGGGTGACAGCTGGCTGGGTGTGGGGCTGGGGTGTCGGCCCTGCCCTGACACGCAGTCCCTAGGTCCAGGGGTCCAGGGCCGCTGACAGGAGAGAGGGCCAGAATCGGAGGCCGTTTTCCTCGGCTCCCCCGCCAGCCCTCCCCGCCTCCGAGCTGGGGCAGGAGGATGAAGCCGAGCGCCAGCCTTAAGCACACCCCTGGAGCCCCTAAACCCTGCCCGTGCGTTCCGCACCAGCGCCTGCGGCACAGCTAATGTCCCCGCCAACGCGGCGGGCTGGCCCCGGGGAGCACTCACTGGTGGCGCTCAAATGTTAAGTGAGCCCCAGGCCCACCTCCTGCCAAATGTCACTTTCTGGAGAGGAGCCTGAACGGCCCTCCCAGCCCCAGTGACGGGCACCTGCAGCCCCAGCGCCAAGCCCCTTCCTCATCCCCCCATGCACACCCAAGCACAGTGCTGGGCACTGAGCATTTATCAAGCACCGGCTGGATGCACCTCGATGGTGTGCGATCGCACACAGCCTCGGTGGGAGACGGCGTCCCCGCCGGGCAGCTGAGGGAATAGACTCCAGAGGCAGCCCGTGGCTCCGGCCACCGGGTGTGAGTCGCACGGGGAGCTCCCCAAGCGTTCTGTCTGCTCCCCGTCTCCCCACGAGCCACCAGCGGAGATGCCATGTCACTTTGGGCCCAAAGCCCAGTCCAGCCAGGAGCTGACAGGCAGCTCCTTCCCGCGGGACCCAGGGCCTTCCTGCAGGCCGGCAGCCCACCTCGCCTGAGCCAGAAACAGACGCCAAGCTCTCTCCACCACTGAGGTTGGCCAGTGGCCCAGGATGCGTGGGCTCTGTGAGCGTGGCCCCAACGCCTGTCCTTCTGCCCCTGACCCACCGGAGGCCTTGCCCCCGGTGCCCTCTTCCCCACTGCCCTCCACCTCCACGTCTGCCACCTGTGGTTTCGGCAGGTTTTGCCCCTCCCCAGAGCCTCTGCCCAGGACAAGACAGCGCGAAGGCCTCTTGGGTGTCCCACCTCGACACCTCGAATTTCACTGTGGCCGCCTCCCTGGGACGGGGCACCCTCACGGCCAGCTCAGCCCTCACGGGCCGGCCTCTGAGACACCGCTGAGAGGACGGCCCTCGGCTTCATGGGAGCCCCGCCACTGCTTCCTGGGCCCCGCACACCCTAAAATAAGCACCGTGCCCTCTGTTTCTGGCTCAGAACGTGATTTTAGGGGAACCCAGCCTAAGAGAAGGAGCCCCTGAGGCCTGTTTTACAGATGGGAAGACCGAGACTCGGCCTGTCAGAGTGACAAAGATCACAGCCAGGAGGGAGAGGACACTGGGCCCGCCGCTGCTCATGGGACAAGGGCCACTGCTCAGGGGACAAGGGCCACTGTTTGGGCAGGCCACCAAAGGCCACATTCACGTGAAATGTCTCAGATGGGCAAAGGAACAGAGGCAGCCAGCAGACTCGTGCGAGCTAAGTGGGTGGGGGCCTGGGCCAGGACGAGGGGGCGAGGCTCAGGGAACGGAGGTCCTTTCTGCAGTGACAACATTCTCCAGCTGCCCGACGGGAGGCCTGCTCGGCTCCGAAGACGTAAGGCAACCCACTCAGCTTCGCCGTCTACGTGGAGAATGTGTGGGATCCCTCCAGGGTATCTCAGTAAAGCTATTTTTTAAAATGTTAAACAGCTTTCTTCGGACAAATTTAAGCTGTTTTCCTCGAAGTTAAGCTGTGTGACTCCGAGGGGCCTGCGCAGCGCGCCCCGCGCCGGGTGAGCCCGCCAGCTGTCTCCAGAGCCCGTCCCCTCGCCCCTGGGGACCCTCGGGCTCCACCCCAGGGCAGCCTCGGACCGCGGGCACCCACTGCGCGGGGGCTGGCGGGCCTCTTGGGATCTGTGGACCGAGAGTAACAGGAAACAGAACAGCAGGTGCCACCATTTAATTATGACTATTTAACACTGGGACGCTCTGGGACGCCCCAGGGGGCGGGGCCGCGAGGGGCGGGGCTCGCCAGAGGTGGGCGGGGCCTCCGAGGGCCGGCGTCCTTGTCGCCTGGGGCGGCAGGCAGAGCGGCAGGTGGGGCGAGGAGAGGAAGGGCCGAGGGGGCTAAGGGGGGGACGCTTCCTCTTCATTTGTCCCCTTTCATGGCTGACTTCCGCCTCAATTTGGGTAATTACTTGCTACTCAGCATCATTTCTTTCCCTCATTCAAGGAGGGAAAAAACACGCAGAGTGTCTGTGGGGGAAGGAACTTCTTGAGACTCTGCAGCTGTTCTCGGCAAGGGGGGCCAGGCTTCAAAGTTACTCCGACTTTGGTCCCCTGAGAGCAGTGCCTTCCATCCTCACCCCGTGGGGCTCTCAGGAGCGAGGCCTCAGGGCACACAGCGAAGTTCAGGTCCAGACACAGGCCAGCAGGTGGACGGGCCCGGCGGTGTCCTCGCAGGCAAGGGTGAAAAGAGCCAGGGAGGGGCCCTGGCCTGCACCCATCACCCTGCCATGTGGCACAAAGGTGAAGGGCACCACCCCCGCGTCACAGGTGTGGAAACCAACGCCCAGAAGGCGGGAGGCCTCCTCAAAGCTGGTGCTCAATGCTGGGCAGAGCAGGCCAGCCCCTCAGCCAGTCTGGTTCCTGCACCTGCTGGGCCGAGGGGCAGGCCGCACCCCTGCGCCGCTGGGGACAGACGGACTCGGCTGGGAGGCTGTAGGGAAGACGGCAGTTGGAAACCCAGCGCAGGCACTGGAGGCCAGAGCAGAGCCCTGGGGGTTCGCAAGGAGAGCCCCCACTCCCACCACCCCCCGCCCTCCAGGCCCCTTGCTCAGGGAGGCTTCTCGGAGAAGGTGCATCAGGCTGGCGTCCGCTGGGCTAAGATCACGGGAAAGGGCTTCGGTCCAGGGCGGCCAGCTGGGAGGTGTGGCCAACGCAAAGGTGTGGGGCTGGGAAGGAGCAGGACCGGATTCAGAGCCGGTAGGCCTGGGACCCAGCCTCTGCCCAGTCTCCCTCTTCCTGGAAGCCCTCCCTGAGCCATGAGCTGGGTCCTCCACAGGCCAGGCACCCTGAGTTCCGCCCAGGAGACTCCTTGCGCTTGCACGTCCGCGCTGTCTGTCTCCATCACTAGACCGTGTGGTGGTTTCCTGGGGCGCACACTGATGCTCTCACAGGTCTGGAGGGGGTCGTCTGAAGTCAAGGTGCTGGAAGGCCGCCCCTTGCGGACACTCTGGCCTCTGGCAGTTTCGAGTGCAGCTGTTCCTGGGCTCTGGACACTTCACTCCAGGCTCAGCCTCGGGCCCCACAAGGCGTTCTCCCTGGGTCCCTGTGTCTTCATTAGCACCCCCCATCTGGGTCCAAGTTTCTCTCTTCTTACAAGGACACCAGTCACATTGATGGGTGCGACCCACTCAACTTGCTTCTGTCTTCAAAGACCCAATTTCCAAATAAGGTCCCATTCACAGGGACTGGGGGCAGTGCTCAGAGGCGGCTGGGGGGCAGGGCACCGTTCAACCCACAACAGTCAGGGAGCTGGTGTACCTCACTCGTGCCCACTGGACCCCATGGAGCACTGTCCCCTGGATGTTTGATGATCGACTAATAGACCAACTCTACTGATCTCACCCCAGGGATACAACTCCTGTACACTCTTTAGGCAAGATTCCCCGCCCCCCCCCCCAGCAACTGGTGGCTTGTTTGAGCATCTGAGTCTTCAGGCAAAGAGGGGCCCCCACCCACAGCCTTGCGTGGTCTTTCCGAAGATCCCCAGGCACAGACCCTCTAGGAAAACCACTGGAGGCACAGTCTCCAAACACAGTCAGGCCTCCCTGAACACGTGCCGGAAGCTAGAGCAGTTAATATGATTTATTAATCTGCCAGGAACTTTTCAAGACTGTAATGTGGTATTTAGAGTCCATTTAACTGGGTAACAAAACTCCCAGCACCAGGAACTGTAAATAATCATCACACGCATCGGGGCCTCCATGTGTGGACGCCGCATCTCCCTCCAAGCCGCGCCGCGGCCGCTCTCTGCTTCCCCTGCCTCTGGAACAAGTTCCCAGCTCATCAAAGAGGTGCCAGCCCAGGGCTCCGGGACGCACCAGAGAGGGACCCCTGCAAGTCTGTGATTAGAATGCGAGAGGGAGGATCAAGGTAATTAATTTTTTTAACTCAAAAAAAACTTGTTTAGCTTCTCCATCAGCTCCTCCAAAGCCGTGTGAATTATATCTGCTTATGTAAATAAAGCTGACGGGCGATTACAATAATTAGCATCATCAAACTTTTGCTCATCTGGCGGGAGATAGCAGGTAGTTGGGGGAGAGGATTAATTCCTATTTTAATTAGAAATTCACATTTTTGGCAGCCTGGCCTCCAGCGGTGAACAAGGTCAGTGCCCAGCAATGGATTCCGGTTCTTTCCAAGCGTGTTGGCTTCTGAAAGGACGCTGGGGGCATGTGCCCCCCAAACAGGGTCCCCGTTCAGCTCCCAGCCTGCATAGAGCTGGCTGATTAAAAACCAAGGGGCAGGGTGACAAACGTCAGGCGTGAGGCTGGTTCCTCCCGGGTCTGCCCACCCACCTGCTGTCTCTAGCAGACAGGAGCCCATCGGGGTCTGAGCTGTCGCTGGAGGGACAGGAGGACAAAGGTGAAGCTGTTAGGGAGGAAGCAGCCGCTGTGGGCCATGTGAGGCTGCCCCCTCCTGGGGCCCCTCCCCCACTGGTCTCTAACAAAGTCCACAGGGCGAGGGTGGGGGAAGGTGAGACCGCCTGGCCAGGCGGCACCTTCATGGGGGTGTGCCGTCCTCAGACCCTCCGCTCACTGAGGCGCACCTGGAGCCCCAGCCAGGTGCAGTCTGAGGGGACGGGCGTGTGTTCCGGGCTGTGTGACATGCCAACCACACCTCTGAATGAGATGTGTGTGTTTGTATGATGCATGTGCCACCAGGGACGTGAGGGTGTGTGTTGTGCTGGGGACGCGCCGTGGCCGTGGAGTTTGCTTGTGTGTGTGAGTGCCACATTCACGTGTGTGCACTTGCATGTGAGTGCACACACGTGACTACACACAGGCACACACATGACCATGGCACACATGCCTGAGTGGTGTGGGTGTAAGGGTGTGTGCCGCGTGTGTGCCTGGGTAGGTGTTAATTTTGCACACGTGTGTCAGCATGTGCAGGGCTGTGAGTGCACATCCGTGTGCATGTGTCCGCGTGTGTCTGTGTGCATGTGTGTGTAAGGGGTATAAGCTCCGGGCCCGGCCACCTGAGTTCACATTCCCTCTGTCCTCTGCTCGGAGCTGGGTGACCCTGGCTGGACATCACAGCCCCCTCTTCACCCAGACGGTGGAGGCGAGGGCGCCTGTCTCACCACACTGTCCCCGAGGAACCGGGATGAGGCCGTGAGCCGCTGGTACGTGGGAGGAGGCCCCGCCCCCTGCTCAGCTCACACACACCCGCTCCCCGCAGAGAAGGGGACAGTCCCCTCTAGAGGCCTCTGCCCTCTAAGCCTCAGTTTCTCCATCTGAGAGGTGTCACCCGCCCCTGCTCTGACATGCTGGGCGTGTGAGGGTCACGCTGGGCTTGCACAAGTCCCGCAGTTGGTCAGCCCGTGCTGACCGGACCGTGCAGGCCTGGGGCCCAGGGATTTCTGGGACCCTTCTGCCCTGACACGCGGGAGATGTCACCCCAGGTCTCCACAGCTGGACCTCATGTATGGAAATCATCTTTCCAGACTCTTCCGAGGTCCTAGAAGACCAGTCTGGGGGTGGCCGGGCAAAGGGGGAGTTCCAGGACTCCCACCCCGTGAGTCAGGACCCAGGGCCATCACGTCCCCCAGGGTGAGGGCGGGAGGTTCAGGGGGGTGGTTAGTGGTGACAGGCTGTGAAGACACCGAGGGTGCTCCTTCAGTTTCCTGCCCGCCGCGAGTCCCCTTCTGAAGACAGCGAAAGAGGACAGCACCCTCCTCCACCCTCCTAACCCTCTTGGGGATGAGGAAGCCACAGAGGGGCCCTTTCATGGAAGGCCTTGCCTCCCATCCTGTGATGCAGCTCAAGCCGGGGGGGCCCCTGGAAGAGCCTTTGAAAGGAGCCCCCAGAACGTGTTCACGGTCCCCAGCTCGTAATGAGCTTCCTGTGGGGGCTGATGGGAGCTGCAGCAGACAGAAGCCGGGATAGATGGACGGAGGTACTTCCCATGCCTCCAAGTGTGCTGCAGAGTCAGGAGAGCATTCCCGGAGGTGGAGGGGGACAGCCCAGAGCAGCTCTCCAGCCCTGGCCAGGTTTCACTGACACACAGCATTTCTAAATGCTGAGCCCTGCAGGCAGCCTGGACCAGATGGAGCAGGGTTGGCCTGAGCGGCGGCTGCCCGCCTGGTCTCCACTCAATGACCACACTGCATGGCTGAGGCCCCCATCTCATCAGGCTCCCAGCTGGACCTGAGATCCCGAAGGCGGGGCCTAGTGAGGATCAGTCCTCTGGACCCCCGGACCCCAGAACTGGGACCAGCCCTCACTGGGTGCCCAAGAGATGTTGGATCTTAACACGTGGGGCCCTGTGTGGACCAGGCTTGCTGTAAGGATGTTAGGTCGATAGCCTCACTGAATCTTCCCAACACCTGCAAAGATGGGAACTCCCCATTTGACAGATGGGTAAAATGAGGCACAGAGAGTCAACCTCTTCCTTCCATTTCATAGGTGGGGAAGCTGAGGCCCAGAGAGCCCCCTGGCATGGCCTAGGGTACGCAATGAAGCAAGGCCAATTTGGGTGAGAATTCAGCATCTAGACCAGTGATGGATGGATGGATGGGTGGTGGGTAGGTTAGTTATGGATGGATAGAAGGGTGATAGATTGATGATGGATGAGTGGGGTGGGATGGATGGATGTGTAGTAGGTAGATTGACGGATGGGTGGCTGGATGGCTGGATGATGGATGGATGGGTAGTTAGTAGGTGGGTGGATGGATAGATGCATAATGGATGGATGGGTAGTGAGTAGGTAGATGGATGAATGGATGATGGATGAATGATGGATGGATGGATGAATGGACGATGGATAGGTGGGTGATGGATGGATAGATGATAGATGGATGAGTAGTGGGTAGGTGGATGGATGGGTGGGTGATGGATGGATGATAGATGGATAGATGGATGATGGATGAATGATGGATGGATGGATGAATGGATGATGGATAGGTGGGTGATGGATGGATGGATGGGTAGTGGGTAGGTGGATGGATGAATGGATGATGGATGAATGATGGATGGATGGATGGATGAATGGACGATGGATAGGTGGGTGATGGATGGATAGATGATGGATGGATGGGTACTGGGTAGGTGGATGGATGGGTGGGTGACGGATGGATGGATGGGTGGGTGACGGATGGATGGATGATGGATGGATGGATGGATGGACGGGTAGTGGGCAGGTGGATGGATGGGTAGGTGGGTGATAAATGGACAGATGGGTGGTGAGCGGGTGGGTAGGTGAGGGAGTCTGTCTCACCCCTGTCAACAGCATGCCGTCTCCCTTGTGGTCAGGTGGACCAGCCCAGCTCTGCCCCTTCCTCTTTGTGACCCAAGAGTACTTGGCCCTTCTCCACTCAGTCTCCGTGGGAAGAGGACAATGGCACCTGCCTGGCAGGTCCTTGGGGAGTGACTCACAATGTACGGCAGCATCTGGCACACAGTAGGTGCCTCACAAGCAGCAGCTCCCGTCTGCCATCCCCACGTCGGTGCCAGGAACACAGACGCCCTCTCCCAGAGCTGCAAGGCCTCCAGCTCAGAGCCCGACAACGGGCCCCGGTCCCTCCCGCCACTCCCAGGAGGTAGCATATGTTCATTGGCGCCAGGCTGCTATTTCTGTTCAGTCTGTTTCTTCTGAGAGAGAATCTTCCAGCAGCTCTGGCGCCCAGGGATGAGCCAGCCCTGCCCCATCATGACCAGGAGGGGCAGTGGGATTTCAGGCCCTACGAATGTGTTGAAATCCGAGATGAGGCTGGACCGGCTCTCAGGCTCTCTTCCCCTTCACTGGCAGGTTCCCACCTGCTGGGCAGCGAGGGCTCAAGGTGACTCCCAAGGTCACCAGCAGAGCCGACACAGGACCTCTCACCATGCACGCTGCCTTCAGGACCAGGCCCTGAGCCAGTGGCCCAACTCCGTGGCAACGCAGAGCCAGCATGTGCTGGGTCCAGAGGTGGGAGGCAGAGAGCCCCACCCTCCAATGATTCTGGGGCAACACCAGCCGACCGGCCAACCGCCAGAGAGACCCGGCCGGGCCCCTGTTTTGGCCAAAGGTGCTTGGGGCTCAGAAGGGGCTGGAAATGTCTCCTGGGGGTGGGGGGCAGAAGAACACCCCTGGGATTGATGAGGGATCTGGGATCCAGGACTTCCCAAGGAGAACAGGTGCATTTCCCACCTAGGGCCCCACCCAGCCAGGCTGGATGCCGGCTGCCCCCTCCCCTCTAATTGACCGTGCGTCCATGCCCGGGTTCTGACACCTCACACTGGTGTCCCGAATCCATCCTGTCCCTGGTCTGTCCACTCCGGTGGCCCTTGCCTGGTTCCAGGCCACCGTCAAAGCTACTGGGAGAGACCTCTGTGACACACTCACGGGGAGCCTCCGGCTGCTGTTGCTGTCCCGCTGTCCCACGTGCCCTGCCGCCTCCCCTCTCCGCAGAGCCTCACCCAGGGCCGGGGCTCCCTGCTCCACTTCCACCCTCCCCCTGCTCTGCACCCCCACCTCAGTAGCCCAGTGACCCTTTAAAAGTGTCCATCCGAAACTCCCCACGGCCAACAAGCCTTCCCATGGCCCCTGTGGGCTCTGTCCTATGGCCACATGCCCTACAACTGCCATCTCAGTGGCCTTGGCTCTGACCCACACAAGCCCCTCACCACGTGGGCTCACGTCCTAGCCGCCTGTCCCTGTGCGGCCTGGCCCAGAACCTGCCTGGTCACAGAGAACTTGGGCAGCTGCCACCAGGTGGTCCCTCCGTCCTCACCCTGCCACCATCCGTGATCCCCTGTGGGGGTGAGGGTGCAGTAATTCCCAGGTGGGCTTTGAGGGTTCCTGGGCCCCCGGCTGAAATCACATGACACCACAATGACCACAGATGTCCCGAGCCAACTGCTCACGCCGGCCACTTCCCCTGAGGTCAGCCTGCACGGCCTCTACTCCTGGCATAATGACGGGAACCTGCCCCTGAGAGCCTGTCCAGGCCTGTCCCTGACAAAGAGACCACCAGCCCATCCAGGCCCGCCAGAAGCCACCTCCCTCCCGGCCCCCCAGCCCTGCTCATTCAGCCCTGTCTTCCTTCCTCTGCCCCTCCGACCTGGCCTCGTAGGCAGCCAGCAGCGTGTGGGGAGGAGAAAGAGGTTTCCATGGCAACAGCCGGGGAACCAGCTCTGAGGGGGAGTCACCAGAGAAATCAGTTCTGTGGAGGCCTGAATGGCCAACCAGAGTGAGGTGGAGGGACCCCACGGGTCTGGGGAGAGCCGGCAGGGAGTGTCACCAGGCGCCTTCAGGAAATGGATCACAGGACTGGGCATCGGGCAGGCCTGGCCGCAGTCCTTGCCCACCCAGGGGCTGCAGGCAGGACAGCTGGCCACTCTGAGCCTGTTTCCTAAAAACAGACATCGGGGTCTGTTCCTTAAGGTTTGCAGGAAGGGTGACATCCCCAGTGTGACCAGGGCCATTGTTAGAGCCTCTACAAATGCCAGGCACTGGACACTCTGACCTTGGTGGAAGGTGGAAGTGTCCCACGTTCCAGATACAGAGAGGGTCCCCGGGGGCGGAACCCGCCAGGGCGGCCGGGCTGCTGGGGCCGCCGGGTCTAAGTGCAGGTCCCTTTGATTGTGGGCTTGTCCCTGCTCCCTCCCGTTGTCCGCTGGCCTGCCTTCCGTGGCCCCTGGACCCAGGCCACCCCACACAACCAGCAGGGCACAGTTCGCTTGGGGGAGGAGCATCTCAGCCAGAGCTACACCTGGGAACTCACACATGCAGGCGCTCAGGGCCCAGACTCAGGCGGCACCCCTGCCCCGGCACTCCGCAGCAAAGGGACTCTGGTTCGGGGCTTGCTGGGGTGCGGGACTGGGAACCTGGCCACCGCCCTCGGCACAAACGTCAACTCGAAAAGGGCAAACATCTCCACGTGCCCTTGTGAAGCGGGCTCCGACCCGGGCCTGCCCTGAAAGCATCTTGGGGATCCGCCCAGGGTTCCACAGGCCATGCTTTGAGAATGGAATGCCTGGCATGCGGAAGGCGCTTGCTGAGTGAGTTATTACCCACCTCGCACCTGTGGAAACGCAGCCCGGGGCCTGGTGATGTGGAGCCCGGGGCCACACACCCTCCTTGGGCATTCGCCCTGCTCGTCCTGGGCCCGAATGCTGGGGCACAGTGCCGCCTTCTCCCTGCTGACGCTCAGCTGCCAGGCCGCATCACCAGGCCCCGCTGCAGCCTCCATCCTGCCTCCGCCATCCCCACGGTCAGGGAGCTTCCGCAGAGAAAGACCCGCACGTCCCCCACCGCTGGGCCGGGCTCAGGTGTGTGGGGGCTGAGCCCCGTCCACCGTGTGTCACCAGGACGTCAAGCGTGCGGCTCACAGTAGGTGCTCAGCAAATCCCCACGGAAGGACCGAGCCCACCTTCGTGAAGAACGGAGCCTGAGGGCCTGGGTGTCTGGTCCCAGGCAGCCGCGCCCAACACCCCGTTCTAAATTCGCCTGCCGTCGCTGCTGGCCACACGGAGCACTGCCTGCACGAGCACCTGGGGACAGAGGACCAGAGAGGGAGGGATGACAGGAGGCAGCTGTGCCTTCGTGGGGACCCACGTGCCAGGCTCTGCGGCAGGAACCAGGGTAAAACTCACAGAAGCTGCGTGTCCCCGATCCCCGCCCCAGCTCCGCCCCCAGCCCCGCCTAGAAATTCCGCCAAGCCCTGGGGTCTCCGCAGCAAGCCCGCCCTGGGAAGAAACTGTTTTACCAGAAGGGGAACACCCGACTCCAGCCCCTGCAGCCTTCCTGTCACACTTGGGGGCCCAGGGACACCAAGAGCAAGCAGGCGCTCACAGCCCAGGGCACAGGCTCCCTGAGGAACTGAACCCGTACAGGGCTGGGCTCTGTTCGCAGGTCACCCAGCTGCTTTGCCTGCACACTTAGGACCCCCACGTGAGGGAGGGCGTGGTTAGTAACCCTCGAGCGGAAGACTCCTTGGCACAAAGAGGCCCTGGAGCCTCCTTATGAAGAGGGAACCTTCATAAGCCTCTCTGCCCAAAGCCCACTCTCTTGGAACGGAGCTCTCAGGTCCTGGGCGGGGCTGGGACAGCTCTTAGGTCACACAGGCGGGGCTGGACAGCTCTCAGGTCACACAGGCGGTGCTGGGACAGCTCTCAGGTCACACAGGCGGGGCTGGGACAGCTCTCAGGTTACACAGGCTGTGCTGGGACAGATGTCAGGTCCTGGGCGGGGCTGGGACAGCTCTCAGGTCCTGGGCGGGGCTGGGACAGCTCTCAGGTCACAGGGGCGGTGCTGGGAGAGCTCTCAGGTCACACGGATGGTGTTGGGACGGAGCCCCCGGCCCCATACTCAGCAGAACTGCCCCAGCGACATGGGGGTGGGGACGTGGCAAAGCTTGGTGGCCGTGGGGCTGTCCCTGTCCCTCCCAGGGACCCCTCCCTGCATCAGCTCCTCATCCCTGCCCAGCTCCGTCCCAGGACTGACAGGCCTGGCCTCCTGGGACCCTCTCCCCTCGGGGCCCCGCCCTGAAGGGACCCTGCGAGGTCCCGAGGTCCCGGTGAAGCTGCCGGTGACCAGGCTGCCGACCTCTGTGGAGAGAGGGAGGGAAACCACCGCGGGGGGCCGGGGGTGTTGGGGGAATCAGCCTGAGCTCCGCAGGGGCCCGTCAGATAGACACACCGCAACGGCGACCATGCGGTCTGCCCCGGTGAGGACGCCGCCCGGCTCCTGAGACTGGAGATCTTGCAGGGCGGGGAAGCAGGAGGCGGTGTTGCAGACCCAGCAAGGAAAGACATCTGGGCATCTGGGAAGCCAGGGTCACGTCAGCCATGCAAAGGAGCTGATCCCAGCGGCACCTTCCCGGAGGCCCAGACCCCTCCCCGGGCCCGCAGGCCTTCCCTGCCTGCTCTGTCCCGCCGTGCTCCCCGGCCCTGGGAGGCCCCAGCATGGAGGCCGTGCGTGAGGAAGGGCTTAGTCTGCGAACATGATCAAGGCTCAGTCCACGGCTGGGATTAGGGATCAGAACACGGCCAGGAATAGGGCAAAGTATGTTCCTAAGGTCAAGGCTCCCTGAGTCCCCAAGGTCAGAGCTCAGTGTGTGACAGGGACCAGGGGTCAGCACGTGACCAGGACTAGAGCCCCGGGGATCCGGGTGGGCTCTCCGACCAGGGGCCGGGAGCAGCATGCGAGTCAGGCCAGGACTCAGGCTGGGTCTGGGGTCAGAGGTCAGCGTGTGGCTGGCGTGGGGGCTTCATTGAGAAAGGGGATGAGCTCAGGGAGGCGGCGCCCAACCCCGGCCAGGCTCAGCGTCCGCGAGGCCGTCCGCGGCTTGTCGAGAAGCTGGCTGTCGCTCCTAACAGCAGGCCACGCTGGTTTTGCCTGATTCCTCCTCCCTCCCCACCCTCAGCCAGGCAGCAGGGAGGTGTAATTAAAAATCAGGTTAACACGAACACCACATACATAATGTTTAAAACATCCAAAAGCGCCTTTCACGCGCTACCGACGCGCATTCGCTCATTAAGCAGGAATTTTTTTTACGGCAGCAACACTGCAAATAGCTCTTATTAAAATGCTCAAAACGCCATCTGGTCCTTCGCTGAGACTCCGAGGCACCGGGGAGGTGGCCCAGCCTGCCTGGGGACCCGGAGATTCCCGGCGGAGCGGCAGGACCGGGCTCCCCACCCGGGCTCCCGAGTCCTCTGGGGGTCCTGTCTACACCCTGACTTCACGTCAGCCCATTGTCCAGATGAGGACACAGAGGCCGGGGCAGGAGACACCCCTCCGGGAAGAGGAGACGGCAGCTGGGAGCCTGCATCATCCTGGCTGGGAGGCCCAGGCTGGCTCCTGGGAGGGTGAGAGGCCAGGAGCCAGGGCAGCCTCACCGACTGACGGGGCTGGGACAGGGGGCGGGGACGGGACGGCACTGTCTGGATGCAGGCGCCCGGCTCTGTGGACGGGGCGGGAGTCCGCTCTCTCACCACAGCCATGGCCACGGCCATGGGGACAGATGGAAAGGGCTCTGCAAACCGTCCCCAGGATGGGGAAGGGCTGCCAGGCCTCCTGAGCTGCCCCTGGGGGCTGGGCCGTGTCCAGGGGCTGGGGCTGAGTGCCCGATCGGGGGTCCTCTGCTCTGGCCCAAATGCCAGCTCTCAGACTCCAAAACTGCTAGGAGGGTGGCTGCCCCCACCAGAGGAGTGAGGATCCAGGCTGTAGCTGCCTGGACAGCCCTGGGACCTGCTCGCCGTCCGCTCCTCCTCCAGCCCCTCCGCCTGCTGGGCCAGCTCCCTGCTTCGGGACAGGTGCGCAGACAGACAGGACCGCCCACGGGGCACTCAGCCCTCAGGTGGCCTCCAGGCCTGCCTCCACGGCAGACATCTCCAGGGCACAGGTCCCCTGCACGGATGTCCCTTCTGGCCCTTCTCCGCATGTCCCTGAACCCCCAGCCGGCATTGGTTACTGCGGGAACCTGTCTGCCAACCCCCAGGGACGCTGAGGGCAGGAGATGGGGCCCCTGCCCGGCCCCGGGTTCTGGAGGCCAGCTTCCCACACACACACGGGCCTCTGTGCACACACAGTCTCAACCCTGCCAGGAGCAGACGGCACGAGGCAGAGTGACAGTCACTCAGGCTGGGAATGTCCCTGGAGACCCCAGCCTGGGGTGTGGGAGGATCCAGTGAGGCTGTCTAGAAGAAGTGTGACCAGGAGACTACCTGAGCCAAAGGGACGGAAAAGAGGGGGCACAGGAGGTGCTCAGGGTGTGGGGGTGCGAGAGAGGCCAGGGACGCCCTGGGCCGCGAGGAGATGGGGCCCTTGGGGGAAGCAGATCCAGATGGACAGCCACCACACCTCACTCTGAGCCACGTGCGGGGCTTGCAGATGCTTGCCCGGCATCCGGCCCTGCGGCGGGGGGAGGGGGAGACCCAGGGAGGCCGGAGGGGCCTGAACACCCTGTGAGGGCTCAGCCCCTGCACCCAGCCCTCTGCCCCTCTGCTCCTGCCTGTGGGCCTTGCAGACACAGCTATCCCCAAGGAGGCCGTTCTCAGGAGCCCCAGGCACATCCCCCAGTCCCACTCAGCCTCAGTTTCCTCGTCAGCAAGACGGTCCTCGAATCACAGAGCAGCAAGAGAGGGTGGAGGGGGTGGGGCTTCCGGAGCTGCAAAGGTTTATTTGCGTATAAAGCATGGCTGGCGTCTGCACTAGCCAGCCACCGCGTCCATGGGCGGGGCCCACGTGTGCACACGCCCACAGGTGCGTGTGCAACTTCCCAAGCGAGTACTGCACACAGCACTCGGAGCTCTGCACACTCATCTTTCTCACACCCCAGTCTCCACACACGTGGCCTCCGGCAGCGTTAACAGACGGCAGACACACCCCCTGGTGCGGAGAAGATAGGGACCCAATACTGCAGTCGGTAAACTGCGTGGGACTCCCTCCAATAAAAACCAGTCACAGGCGAAACGCCGCCCCACCCTCTCTGTGCTCTGTCCTCTGGACTCCGGCTGGTGGGGCTGCCCTGCGGCCCACCCGCCCCCACGCAGGCCACGCTGCGCCGCCGGCCCCGCACGGCCTCCGGAAGAGCCAGGGCAAAGCCGGTCCTGGGTGCAAGCGCGACTCTGGGCCTGGGCCTGGCGAGCTCGGCTCCTCTCCTGCCCCGTTCCCCGGCAATAAGTGGCAGTTTTTAGAAAGTGTCAACTTATCCCCAGCTGTTGTTGCCAAAAAAGGAAAAAAAAAAAAAAAAGAAAGAAAAAAAAACCCTCCGTGATTTCAAGGAAACTCACAACAACTTCAGAAAAATGCGTGACCATGAAAGTGCTCATTTCCCTGAAGATTCCGCAGAGGCCAGAGGCCCTCCGTGTGTCACCGGCGTGGGGCGCTGGCGGGGCCGGGCCTTGTCCGGGCCTGGCCCTGCTCCTTCCCGGGCCGCGCAGAGCTTCCTGAGGGGGCCGTCCTGTACTCCCTTTTATTCCCAGGAATAAGGCGCTTGACATAAGCGCCTCCCGCTAGCAATTAGCCGTGATTAATGCGGAGCCTGACTGCAGAAGTGGAGGAGGTCCGCAGCTCCCGGAGGAGGCGGGCGACGAGCGCATATTCATGGATCTGGAACAAACGTACGTTTATGGGGAGTGGAGGAGGCTCCCGGGACTTCTTCCAGCCCCAGCTCGGCCTGGGAACCAGCTGAGATGTGGGTGGGGCCCTGATGGCAGCCAGGACCAGGGTCAGGGGACTGCAGCCCCCAGGTCCACGCGGAGGACTCCCCCACCGTACCTCACGGCTGCCCGGAGCCCCCTGGCCAAGGCCTGGCTCAGCCACGGATGCACATCGGCTCCTCCGCCCAGCTTCACAGCTGAGGACGCCAGAGCTCAGGAGGTCGGGGAGCGTGGCCGCCCTGTAGGCCGGCCCTGGGAGCCCAGATCCTGCTGGGTCACTCTCCTCCCGGCCATCGTGGCATTCCTCAGTTTCCCCAACCAGGGACTAAACGGGGCCTCCGTGGGTCCTCCAGGGACAGTCCCCACCCTGCGAAGAAGAACCAGGCTAAGGGACAGGTGTCCGTGGGCCCATTTCACGGATGAGAAGCCTGAGGGCCCACCAAGCCAGGGGGCTCCATGTGACCCCTCCAGATCCCCTGAGTGACTCAGCCCGTGTCCTGGACACGCCTGTTAGCCTGGAGGCCTGCGGCGGCCTCCCACCTGAGCAGATGAAACGCCATCCCTCCCGCTGCCCCAGCCCAAACTGGGCGTCCCTGACTGCTCCCTCCTCCGCTTCCCATCCAACCTTCAGGAGACCCTGTGGCCCAACCACTGGGCTCCAATCTCCAGCCGGTTCGCCCGGATCCTCCCGGCAGCTCCGCGTCCACTGGTGCCAGCCCCCAAAATTATTTCAACTCACAGCAGCCAAACAATCGTCCTAGGTCTTCCAGACCTTTCTTCTCAACCTTTCCTGCATTGTGATTCCACATACCGAGGGTCCCTTTTCAGACACGTTTCCAGATTTGTTGCAAGAAACTTTAACCCCAGGGGACACAGGCACCGGTCTGTCCCATGGGCACGTGTGTGCTGCTCCCACGGAGGGGTCTTCTTCATCCCCAAGGGCAAGGCTCACCCCCCACCCCCATGGGAAGGCGCGTTCCAAGGCTCTCGTGTCCTCCCTCTGTGCCAGACCCACCAGAGGACAGCGTTGCGGGCACCCCCTGGCCAGCCCGGGACCCCGGGACTGCAGGGCAGTCACTGTCCCCAGTACCACCAGTCACCAGGGGAGGGGGACTCACGTTGGCAGTAAATGCGTGAGCCCAGAGGGGACGGATGTCATGGCACCCGCGGCTGTGAGCCAGCAGTAGTCACTGCCCCCCACCATGCACGGGGGTGGGGTCGGGGAGCAGGCCCACCCTGGGGAGTCCGGAAGGTGAACTGTGTGAGTGACCTCAGGGAGCTGCTCTGGCCGGCCCACACCGAGGCCCCGCAGCCTTGACCTTGACGGTAAGCTCTTCATCCAGGCAGCCGCCTCCAACCTCCACCAGCCCCAGACTCATTGTCATTCTGGACCGGAGCCTTCTCTGAGGCCGAACAGGGGCGTCATCTAACGGGGGGAGGGGCACAGTGGGTCCTCACGGCAACTCAATTAATCCTCCATCGGAAATTCTAACACAATCAATTTGGGGAGCCGGCCGACATCATAACACAGTAATTAGGAACAACTTTCAACTCTCGGCTTCCTTTGAAGATTGTAATTGCAATTAATTAAATATCCTCGCTGCTCCTCAGAGTCTGTTCCAGAGGAAACTGGAGCAGAGGCGGGGGTGGGGGGGCGACCCCTGTTCTCAGCAGCCCAGGAATCAAGCGGGGAGCTGTCTCCTTTGAATATCGGAGGGTGTGGCGCCCCCATTTCCCTGGGGAAGCCCGAGGTGACTCAGGCAGAAGCCCGGGCCTGGTCCTCTGCTCAGCAAGGCCATACTCACACACTCGAAACTACCAGTTGGACACCCACTATTGCCAACAGGGTCCCAGAAGCAGCGGCCTCCCCCGTGAGCCGGACAAGGGCAGGGGAGGAAGGTGTGTCCCGGGTTCTGTGGGAGAAATAGCTGGCTGTCCCAGCCCCAGAGGCATCAGCAGGACCCTGGACAGAGGAGGCGTGGCCACGCTAGGTTAGGGCAGGGGATGGGTCACTGTCCCCTCTCCCAGCGGACACGGCTGTCTGTTGGGCTCTCACGGTGGACCAGGTGGAGCCCACGGACCCGTCTGAGGACATCCACGCCCCCCACAACCCCCAGGAGGCCCCGTGCCCATGGTCCCCTCCCAGCTGAGGCCCAGGCCCCAGAGGAGGTGCTGGCGGTGGCTGTGAGTCAGGAGATGATTCAGGATTCCAGCAGGTGCATCGTCCCCAAGCCTGGCCGCAGCCGCTGCCACCCCAGCAAACGCCTTGCCCCAGGTGACGGCAGCAGCCCGCCGACGCAACAGCCACAATGTTCCAGCGCAGATCGCCCGGCTTGATTCTCAGAAGGGGGCTGTGTCTTCTGCCAAATCAATGGGGTGAAGTGTTGCCACCTGGATCCAGGATCCGGAACCAAAAAGGTGTTTCCTTCCAATTTACAAAAATGACTATGAATGTCATTCTTGGAATTCTAGCCCCAGCTCCCAAGACTTGAAAGCCAGACAACTGGGGAGGACCATAAAGCCACACAGGAGAGGCCCAAGGCCCAGAGGACTGGGCCTAAGGAAGTTAGAACAATTAGGCCCAAATGTGCTCTGAGCATCCCAGCAGCCAGAGCCAAAAGGGCAGGCTGAGGGCTCCCTGGCTCTCCCTGTAAGAGAGGCTGAGCCCTGGAATGACTGTCCACACGCTCATCTAAGGGACAACGGGCAGGGTGTTGTCCCGATGCCCTCCCAGTCCCCAGTCCCTGAGCTCCTTGATGTCGGGGTATCTCCCTCCCTGAACACTCAGCCCCAGCACCAGACCCAGCACCAAGCAGCTGCTCGAAAAACAAATCAGATTCTCAACCCTGCTTGACACTAAAGGGCAAAGATTCATTTTTCTGACCATGCTTCTCCCTGGGAACAGCATATGTAACTGGAAGAGAAAAGGTGTGATTTGGCAGAAAATGTCAGCCCTGGTGCTCACGTATCCTGACGGAGATGGACACCGTGGCCATTCCCCGTCTTCCCTTACCTACTCCCTGCCTCGGCTTCCACAGGGTTCCAGAATTCTTGCAGTCCAGCCAAGGGAACCCACATGCTGGCCACAAGGATTGGGTCAGGTAATGCAGGTCTGAGCCACTTATGCATGTTACTGACTGAATCAAGCCTGGACACCTGGATCAAACCTTACCTGAAGCTCAGTTTACTTCTGGACCCTCCAGATACATAAGTCATTTCTGAACCTTTTACAGTTTTTAAGCCTGCTGGAGCCAGGCCATGATTTTAACGTGGAGCTCTGATAACACATGGGCTTATGTCCTTGGGCGAGCCCTGTCCCCTCTCTAGGCCTCAGTGTCCTCGTCTGTCTGCTGACCTCTCGCAAGTACAGACACTGTGCCTATAAAAGGGCCCCGAGAACCCCGGATCCGTGTCAGGAGGGTGACCCTCACTGTCTCCGCGGCTCCCGTCCTGCGCTCAGCTCTGGCCTCGCAGCCCTGCCTGCAGCCCTTGGACCCGTGAAGCTCTTTCTTCTTGCCCAGCCTTTGCCCACGCTGTCCCCTCCACCTGGGCCCCCCTGCCCCGAGTGCACATGCCTAGCTCCTCCCAATTCTTCCAATGTCCACTTAAACACCGCCTCCTCCAGGAGGCCCTTCCTGACCACCCTGTTTGAAACACCCTGTGTCCTATTCATTTTCGTCACAGTACTTAGAGCCACGTTTTCCTTCTTTTGTAAATCATGCTTGTTTCCTTCCTAGGCTACTCACGTGAGGTCTTTGTCCCGTAGGGCGATGCCTCTCACACGGGTGTGGTAAAGGACCAGACTCTTCAGTCCCCGTCTGTCATTGACTCATACTTTCACAAACTTTATTAAAAATACACTTTCAGGAAATTTCTACTCTAAAAAAACACTGACTAGAAACCCCAAATTCCTGTTATTACACTCGACACTCATGAGATCACTCTGTCCACTTGTTTCAAGGGTTTTAAATGGCAACTCCACCTCTGCCAGAGGTGCAAACTCAACGCCCCCCAGGGCAGGCTGGACCCCCAGAGTCACCGCCCTGGGGGGACGTGACACACCCCCAGCCCCCTTGCTCCTGGGGCGGGACAGTGCAGACGCGGCCCCAGCCAGGTCCCCAGTCTCCCAGAGGGCTCACTTGCTGGGTTTCACTCCTCTTAATGGCTTCCTTCCCTTCTTTGTCACTTCCTCGCTCCCCTACCTGTGTGTCACCTCTCACTGCACGGGCCCCCTGATTTGGGACAGCTTCTGGATGGATCGTAACAATCAGTCCCTCACACGGGAGACCCAGGACCTGATGTCATCCCTGCTGTCGCCCTGTTGTGAACCAAAGGCACAAGTACTACAAAGCCAGGGCTGCACCTCTCAGTGAAACGAGGAGGACCAAATCCAGGGAGGAAGGAGGCTGGGGGGGAGCAGGGACCCACGAGCAGTGGAGACCGCCGCTGGACGCCCCTCTTCCGGAGCCGGAGACCTCCTCCTCCAGGGGTGAGCATTCCCTGCCACGGGATCTCCAGCCAGCCATGCGAGGCTCTGGAAACACCGCTCCCACCACAACTGGGAAGCTAAAAATAACTCCCAGCTCAGAAGAAAGAAGAACTCTGATTCCGGCTGCACTGGAGGGAACCACCCCCCTGCCCGCTGCGCCCCTACACACCTGGAAAGCAAACCCCCAGTGGCGGAGACCCAGGCCTCCAGCTGCCGGAGACAGGCCTCTGCCGGGGCTTGTCACCCACATAGGGAGATGCCCCACCACGGGGACGGCCCACCGTGGTTGCTCTGGCTCACAGGAGCCACCGGGGGGCATAGTAGGAGGCACTCCCTATCTGTGGGATGGCCGTGCTCCTCCTGACCACTGGCTGGCCGGCTGGGACCCCAGAGTGCAGGCACTGTGGGTGCAGGCACTGTGGATGGAGGGCGCTGCCGGCATCCCAACTCCAGTCCCGTCCCTTAGACAGCCGGCCCTAGAAGCCATCTGGATTTCACTCCCTCACTCACTCCACTGGAAACCCGTGTGCCCCCCGGCAGCGCTGCTGACCAGGCCTGGCCTGAGGTCAGGGCCCACCCAGCCCTTCGTCTCGCTCCAGGCGTCCAGCTGCGACCGTGTGTCCAGCAAAGAGCACGGGCGGGTGAAGCGGAGAAACTCTTTATTGGCCTCGGGGCGCGGGCTAGCCCAGCCTGGGGGCGCCCCCGGGGGTGCCCGGCTCCAGCCCCACGGGCCCCGGGAAGGCGGCGCCGGAGCCGGGCGCGGGCGCGAGCAGCAGCAGGGCGGGCCCGGCGGCGGCGGCGCCGGCGTAGCTCCGGGCCAGGCGCTCCAGGCGCCGCTTGCGCACCGCCGCCTGGGCCGTGGCGTGCAGGGGCCGCAGCAGCGCGGGGGGCGCCGCGCCCGGGCCGCGCAGCAGGAAGTCGAAGCCCGCGCGGTCGTGCGGGTCGTAGAAGAGCGGCCCGCGGGCCGGGTCGGGCCCCGGCGGCCAGGCGAACGGGAAGGGCAGCGTGAAGTCCTCGGTGAGCACGCGGATGGCGAAGTCGTCCTCCTGGCCCAGCGCGCGGTAGGCGCGCCCGATGCCGCGGAAGTGCGCCGCCCAGAGCTGCAGGTCCCCGCCGTAGATGTCCGGGAAGGGGGGCTCCGGGGCCGCGGCGGGACCTGCGGGGCCGCGGGAGTGACAGAAGGCAAGTGACCGCGTGCTCGGGCGAGGAGGGAGCGAGGGACCCTGAGGGGCGAGGAGGGCCTGGAAGCCAGAGATGGGGTCCCAGGGCTGGCACGGGGAGGCGGAGGCAAATCCCTGAAGGGACAGCTCCCCCCGACAAACCGCGAAGGCAGAAAGGCACTGAAGGGTGCCCACAAGAGGAGGCCACGCAATACTGCTTGGGCGGAACATTCCAGGCGGGGAGGAATCTGGGGACTTCGACAGGACCTCCTCAACAGGCTCCGGAGGCCGGGCTCAGCTCACAGACTGCAGCGGACGGGGCAGGGGGTGATGTGGCCACTCCCAGTGCAGAGGGAGGACTGTGGGAGCCCAGCCTGGAGGCCGGATCAAGGCCCAGTGAGGATGAAGTCAGGATACCGCCAGCAGCAGCTCCGTAGCTGGGAGGAAACGGAGGGGCCCAAGGCCAGGCCCTGAGGATGGAGGTAGGGAGGAGCTGGGGGTGACAGCCGGCTTCCAGCCTGGCACAGGACCCTGGACCCAGGGGACCGGCAGCTCCAGGGGAGGCAGGGGTCCGGTCGGAAGGTGAAATGGTTCTGTGTCTGTTGGAAACCCTCTACGGGGAGCACAGCTTTCTGGTGCTTCAGTGTCCCTCTAGAAGTTGGGAACAATCAGAGCGTTCTGCCGCCCTCACAGATGAGCTGGCATTGATGAACCTGCTGCGTCACTGGACGGTGATTTCCTGGCTCGGCCCTGCAGATGCACCAGTCACCAGCACCCAGGATAGTGGGAGTGGACCTGGGCTGTGGGCGAGGCCGGAAAAGCCGGGGCAGGGACTCAACTGGTCAGCACCGCGGACAGCTCCCAGGGGGCCTTGCGGGGCCCCTCCCACCACGCGGCTGAGAGGTAGTGTCTCAGTCCCGCCACCCGCCTGCTCAGCACGCTTCTCCGGAGAGCCAGCCGCTGGGGTTCAGTGCCAGGGGCAGTGGGGTGTTGCTGTGAGTTGGGGTGAGAGCTGCAGAGGAGAGGGGAGTTGAGATGCAGCCCCTTGGAGAGGAGAGGGGAGGGCCCTGGCACACACAAGTAGATGCCACTCTCTGACTGGCACTTGGCCAGGTGAGCCTGGCTGTTGTGTGCGGACAGGTGAGGTGGTAAGGGCAGCAGCTGGGGACCATGCAGTGGCCAAGGCGGTGGTGCAGGTGAAGGGCTGTGCTCTGCCAGAGCAGTGGTGGGAAGCCCTCGGGGTGTGAACATGGCTCGGGGAAGGAAGGCAGGATTTGCTGATGGGGGGAGGGGGAGGAGAGACAAGAAAAGGGGAACACGCTGAGCCCAAGCAACGGGAGGAAAGGAGGTGAGATGGGGTGACAGACAGGAGCGGTCTGGGGCGAAGAGTCGAGAGTCTAATTGGGGGCAGCTGGTTGGATGGACCAGGACGAAGAGGCGTGGAAGCCAGTCGGCCCTGCGTCTGGAGTCGGGGCAGGGGCCCCAGGCTGGAGCCGGACCCCTGGGAGCCGGAGCTGGGGCAGAGCGTGGGAAGAGATGAGGGCCTGGGGCCCCCTCCCGACAGCAGGGCCAGGGAGAGGAGGAGGAGCCGCAGTGGTGCAGGAGGAATCGGTGGGGGCCAAGGAGGAGGGCAGCTCCTGAGCCCAGAGCTGCCGACACGACCCTTCAGACGAGGCCTCAGAGCTGCCCCGGGTCCGGCCGCGTGCAGGGCATGGTCGACCTTGAGCAAAGCTGCTCCAGTGAAGGGTGGGCTCCAGTGGGCTCGTGAGCAGATGCGCGGGGAGACTGGGGAGCAGCAAGTATAAACTAGCCTTTGTGAGGGGCTTTGCCATCAACAGGGATCAGAGAAATAGGACGAGAGCTGGAAGGGACATGGGGTCAAGAGACAGGGTAGAACAGCAAGCTCTTATGTGCTGGGAAGATCTAGCAAGGAGGGAAGATGTCACGCTACTGGACAGGAAGGGTGGGGGTGGCCGTGAGGAGGCAGGAGCACTGGCCTTGCTGGGAGCAGGGAGGGGGCGTCACAGGGGCCCGCGAGGCAGACAGAGCTGTGGACACAGGTGCAGGTGGGCGGGTGCCCGCGGGGCTGGGGACCCGTGGAGGTCCTCTCCCCACGGCGTTAGGTTCTTGACAGAGGGAGCAGGACCAGCAGCTGACAGCGAGGAGGAAGGGGAGGGGTTGGGGCTTGGAGCAAGACAGACGCGGACAGAGGGAGGGATGCAGAGGGAAGAGGGGGGCCCTGAGGCTCGCAGTCAGGAAGGTAAAGAGCGTCAGCGGGTGGGTTTATCCCCAGCGAGGCGGCGGCA
>PJEM01010430.1:36372-62752 GCA_004023845.1 Helogale parvula | reverse complement strand
ACCTTGTCTGCTTTATTTCCCGCCTTCTTCCTGGCCATCGGTCACTGAAGCACCTGTCAGTGTGAGTCTGTCCATCTGTAGCCTCATTACATCTGCCCTCGCTCCCCGTCTTAATCTCGCCAGGGGCTGCCCTGTTCCCTGGGGATGATGCCCGCACACTTTTTGCACCCTCTCTGTCCCCAGCTTCATCTCTTGCTGACCTCGCTCTGTGATCCAGCCTCCTTGACCTCCTGGTTCCTTGAACAAGATGTCTTGTTACCTCTTCCCTCAGCACCTGTGGGCTGCTGCTCCTTCTGCCAAGAGCACTTTCTCTTCCCCCTCTGCCTGGCTCGCCCCCCACCCCTCACCTCTGTCCGGTCCCCACACATCCCTGTGGGCTTTAGTGAGGGACTCAGAGTCTGTCTTCCGCTGGACTTGAGCCCCGTGAGGACCGCCAGGGACCACGTCTGCTTTGTTCACAATATTCCCAGTGCCCAGCACAAGGCCCAGCACATAGTGGGTGTTTTATATGTAAAGGTTTGTTGAATATTTATAGATGAAGGAACGGATCTGTCTTGTCCTGTCTGTCCATCCAGTCTGTGCACCTGATTAGACGTCTGTCCTGTCCACCCTGCCGTCCATCTGGACAATTGCTTTTCTTTCCTTCCCTTCAGCTTAGCAGCAGCCTCCCATCCGTCTCTCAGTCCTGCCTGACTGTCCATGTATCTTAGCCTTTTGTCCGTCCATCCATCCACCCATCCATCTTACAGATGCTAAGTGCATGGTGTGTACCCACCACTGATCAAGGCCCTACAGGGGACACAGTGAGGATCTCCCTGGCTATAGAGCAGTGACAGTGACAATGAGAAGTCTCTTACATGAGACACATGCCCTGAGGCAGCAGCGCAGCCAGTAGCTAAACTCGGAATGGGGAGCAGTTGACAATGGGTCAGGGCTGGCTGGGAGGCTTCCTGGAGGAGGTGCCTTTGAACTGGGCTCTTACGTGGGAGGGATTTAGGTTGGCACAGGAAAGAGACATATAATTAACTAAGTGAAGGCAGGAAGGGTGGGTGCTGGGGGTGGGGGGGGTCGGGGCTGGCTGGAGCCACGAGGGTGCACCTGGGCAGTTCCTGCTCTGTCTGGGTCCCCAGACCAGAGCCCCTCCCCCTGCCTCACCCTCCCTCTGCCCCTCCCTCAGGTGCGGCTGACCCTCCTTCAGCTGAAGGGTCTAGAGGACAGCTACGAAAGCAGTGTGACCTTTCCAACTGGAAGGTTCACCATCAAACCCTTGGGGTTCCTGTAAGTGCCACCCCCGGAGTGAGCAGGGTAGGGGAAAGGGCCCCGCACCTTACAGTCAGACAGACCCCTGCTGCCACTGCCCGGTCCAGCCCCGGAGCGCTCGGCTGACCTTCCAGAGCCCCAGCCTGCTCCTCGGGGAAAGCTGCCTGTGGCTGCACCCCCAGCAGGTACGGTGACACTCTGGTGGCCGGCCCTCCTCAGCCTGTTACAGCTCTCTGGGGACCTGGAGGACTTGGAGCCGGCCCTGAACAAGACCAAGACCAAGCACGTCCTGGGCTCTGGCTCCTGCTCTGCCCTCATCAAGCTGTTGCCCGGCCAGAGTGACCTCCTGATCGCCCACAACACCTGGAGCTCCTACCAGAACATGCTGCGCGTCATCAAGAAGTACTGGTTCCAGTTCCGGGAAGACCCTCAAGGTGGGTGGACGCGGTGGGTCCGTGAGTGTGGGCGTGCGGGGTGGGGCGGGGGGGTGGTCGCGGTGGGTCCGTGAGTGTGGCTGTGCGGGGTCGGTGTATCCGTGTGTGTGGGCACCCGGGCGGGGCAGGGGTGGGAGGATGGTGTGGGCCCTTCGCACAGGCCCTCAGCCCTGTGCACGCCGTGGGACCGCTCTAAGAGTTCGTCTCATTTTTAACATAATCTGTTTCCTCTTAGCTCGTATTTTACAAGATGCATCAGTTACCTATTGCTGCATAACAAATCAGTTTAAAATGACAAAAGCTTAAAACACAGCCATTTACTTATGCTCCCGTGTCTGTGGGTCAGCTGGGTGGTTCTGTTATCCCGGGCCAGGCCCGGCTCATGGCGGCTGGGTCACCGGTGCGTCTGCGGTCAGCCGAGGTGGGACGGCCTCGTCCGCGTGTCTGGAGCTTGGCTGTCAGCTAGGCGCCGGGGCAGCCGGGCTAGCGCAGGCTCCTTCGTGTGACAGCGGGCGGGGAGTGTGGAAGGCCTCTTGAAGGCTGATGGACAGTGGCACAGCATTCCGTGACTCAGGGCGAGTCAAGTGGCCAGCTCGGGTCAGAGAGGTGGGGAACACAAATATGTTCTTCTGGTCCAATGTGAAAACTTCGCAGCTAAGGCCCAAGTACCCCAGAGTGCCCGTCCCCGCCCGGATCCCTGGCCCCAGTGCCCATCCAGAGGTCGCCACTGCCGGACGTTTGCAGGGCCTCCTTCTTCTTGGCGACATGTAAAAATCGAAGGTGGCCAGGAAGTGGCAAGGTGGTGGGGAAATCTATGGCCGCATCCCCGGCTTACAGGAGTGGGGCTTGGCGCCGCCACGTTGGAGAGGGACCAGCCGGCATTTAATAAAATTCAAACTCTGTCACTCCCATGGTCCAGCAGTTGCTGGCGCGGGTCTGTCCCTAGAGAAATATTACGACTTCTGCACAGAGACTGTGTTCAAAGATGTCAAGTATAGTAATGGTCTAGAAACAACCTAATGCCCCTTAATTTAAGCGAATTTCTGATTCGACATGTACCCACAGCGTGCACGTCATCTGTGTGGAGCTGGGCTTTGCGGGTTGAACAGGCCGGGGTTCAGCTCCCAGGGTTAGCCTCACCCCAGCACGATCTCCAGCTGACTTCTTATCGCATAGATGAGGTCTGGCCGATTCCGAATGTCCGGGAACCGAAACACGCAGCGTGTGCTTGCCCGGGGCTGAAGTCCCTCGCTTAGCAGGATGCCTGTCGGGTTTATCCATTTGTCGTCTGTAGCCACAGATCTATCCTTTTCGTTGCTGTAGGTCCGTGAACACTGTAATACCTTCTTTAAAAACCTCCGTAAGCGGACGCCTGGCCGGCTCGGTCGGTAGAGCCTGCGACTCTTGATCCCAGGGTGGAGAGTTCGAGCCTCACGCAGGGAGTAGAGTGTACTCACACAAAACCTGCAGAAGTCAGACACGTGTTGTAGAGAGCTGAAAAATACGATAAACATTCACATACAATCACAATCACTTTGAACGCCCCGCAACCCACCGGAGATCGTTTCGCTGAATATTTGGCTATATTTCTTCCTAGACTGAAATATACCTTATTTTTCCACTTGCTTTCACTGATTTTAATGATGCTAATAATATGTGAATGCGGTCTTGCTCACACTACATCTAGCGATGTAGATGGGGAAATACGTATCTCCTGTGATAACCCTTCTCCCGAATTCCAGACCCCTCCTGAGCAGACACCCGTTGCCCCTGTGGTTTCGATCTGTCTAGATTTTTTTTTTGGATGCATATATAACGTGTATATATGAACCTTTTTTAAGTTAAGACTTTTATGTATTTTTTATTTATTTAAAAAAATTTTTTTAAGATTTATTCATTGTTGAGAGACAAAGAGAGACAGAGTACGAGCAGGGGAGGGGCAGAGAGAGAGGGAGACACACAAAATCCGAAGCAGGCTCCAGGCTCCGAGCTGTCAGCACAGCGCCCGGCGTGGGGCTCGAACCCACAAACTGTGAGATCATGACCTGAGCCGAAGTCGGACGCTCAACCGACTGAACCACCCAGGTGGCCCCAAGACTTTATTTTTTAGAAAAGCTTTAGGTACCGATCAATTGAGTAGACAGTACTGAGAATCCCAATACCTCCCCACCCCGTTCTTCTATTCTAAACACGCTGCGTTTGTGTGGTGCGTTTGTTAACCATTGACCCACCCGCGTCCATATGTTACCATCAACTGAAGTCCGCAGCTTACATTCAAGTTCATTCTGAAAGGTAGGGTTGTACGGATTTTGGTAAACGTATGGTGATGCGTATCTACATTTACAGTATTATGCAGAAGAGTTTCACTGTCCTAAAGGTTTGCTTTCTGGGTTGTTTCTTTTCTTTCTTTCTTTTTTTTTTTTTTAACACAAATAAGATTATAGGCGTGTTTGCAACATGCTCTCTTTGCTCAACAGCTTGGACGATTTCTGATAATTGTCATGTTCTGCCCACCTTTTAACTGCTGGATGCTGAACTTTAAACTAGTTTTGGGCCACGTCCAGGTCTCTGGTGTTTCGGACGGTGCTGAGGCAAGACCCACGGGCCCCCAGGTGGAAACAGTAGGTTAAAAGACAGACGTCATACACATTTTAGTCTTGAGCGGCACACAGCCAAATGGCCTCCAAAAGCGGCCGGACCCATTTACAGCTGTCCGCAAGGCTGTGCGGCATCAGCTTCCCCCTCAACCTTGCCAGCACCGGGCATGATGCTTTCTTTCCGTTTTTGACATTCAGACGGGTGATACAGGACACCCCGGGCTGAGCTTTTTTTTTTTTGAATTGACTTTATCGATGGTTAGCTTAAACACGCACTCAGGGTGTAACCGCCACTCAATAAAGAACATTTCCGTCAGCCCGGAAGCTCCTTGGCCCTTTGTAGTTACCCGTTAGGCAACCGCACTCCCAGTCTCCTTCCATTAGATGAGCTTTGCCTGTTCTAGAACCTCACATAAACCCGCACATATTTAAAAAAAATTTCTGGTGGTAAAAAAGAAAAAAAATTCTGGATGTATTTATTTGTTCATTTCGTTGAGGTGAAATTCACGTAACGTAAAATGAACCGTTTTAAGGTGAGCAGTCTGGTGGCATTTAGAACACGCAGCCACCACCTGCTTCTGGTTCCGGATTGTCTTCATCGCCCCCCAAAGGAAGCCCTGGGAGGCGATGGCCCCCCATTCTTTACCCCTCACCCAGCCCCTGGCAACCGCCAATCTGCTTTCTGTCCTAGACTCGCCCATTCTGGGCATTTCACGTAGATGGGATCGTACAGTAATGGTTTGTGTCTGGCTTCTTTCACTTACTGCGATGCTTTCAAGGCTCATCCGTGGCGTCTTGAGTAATGGCACTTTATTCCTTTTGATGGCCAAGTTGTGCTCCACTGTGCGGGGTGGGGAGGGGTGACGGTTTGTTTATCTGGGATCACTGATGGACGTTTGGGCTGTTACCACCTTGGCTCCCACGCTAACTTTTAATAACTGAAACAAGTAACGTGTGTTCACTGTGGAATGTTAGAACACACGGTTGAGTACAAAGCAGACATGAGGCCTGTAATCCACCCCGTCCCCGGCCCCCAGAGAGCCACCATTGATGTGGGTTGTTTTCCCCTCCGGTTTCAGCTGTCCAGTTATGACTTTGCCCTCGTAATTTTGTGTATTTGTTAGTGATACCGAAAGGGCTCCTTTGTTCTCCCCACCGTGCCCTCACGCCCACCCCAGGACCCCTCGTCCCCGAAGCCCGGCCTTTGACGAGTCTCGTCTGGATACGGTGCCCCTGATTGGCGGCGACCCGTACGCCATGTGCCAGACGCTTGTCCCCTCTTGGAAATGAAATCCTTACACCTGACACGAGAAAGAGGAAAATCCCTGCCACTTTGGACAACACAGACGAACCTGGAGGGCCTTATGGGAAGTGAAATAAGCCAGACGCAGAGAGACAAAAGACCGTATGATCTCATTTATAGGTAGAACCTTGAAGCAGAGAGAACAGTGGTTGCCAGGGGTCCTTGAAGCAGAGAGGACAGTGGTTGCCGGGGGTCCTTGAAGCAGAAAGGACAGTGGTTGCCGGGGGTGAGGAGAGCGAAGCTGGGGGACGTTGGCCAAGGACGCAAAGTTTCCGTCCTGAGATGAGTAAGTGCTGGGGATCGGAGGTTAACAACGGGGCCGTGGCACTTGAACTTTGCTAGGAGAATAGACCGTAAGTGCCCTCACCGCAGGGAATGGTAACTATGTGAGGTGGCGGGCACCCTCGAGGGCTGACTGCGCGTCATTTCACGGTGTGGGTGTGCGTCAGATTCCCACACTGCACCCTGGACACAGGCAGCTCTGTTCACCGTTCTAGCTCAGGGACTCACTGTTCTAGCTCAGGGACCCATCGTTCTAGCTCAGGAATTCATCAGTCATAGCTCAGTAAAACTGGAAAACAAGCAAACAAAAAACAAAGCCCGTGCTCTCAGACTTCTTTCTGCGTTTTGCCCTCTGAATTATCTTGTTCACAGCAGGTCTTTGCAACTAAGGAAAAAAATGTGGGGCGGCGGAGGAAGCCAAGGGCGCCTGCGTGGCTCAGTCAAGCCTCCGACTCTTGATTTCAGCTCAGGTCTTGATCTCACAACGGGAAGTCGGGCTCTGTGCTGAGTGTGGAGCCTGCTCTGGAGTTTCTCTCCCTCCCCCTCTGCCCCCTACCCCGCCCCGATCTCTCTCTCTCTCGAAACTAAACTCAGCTAAATGAAACTAAACTGTTACTAAAAAAATGTTTTAAAGGAAAGCCAGAAAGGTTCTAGTAAATGAAATATATTTTTAGGGAAATGTGTGTGTGTGTGTGTGTGTGTTTTTTTTTTGCTGCCGGCTTTCCATATGCACACACAGAGCACACACGCACACACTGCAACAGGCGTGGTTTGCTAAACATCAGAACGGATGGACCCCCCCCCCCCAGGCCTATTGCTTCCCACCCGGAGGCTCTGACATCTTGGGTTGGGGTGTGGGGGTCCCCGGATGGGCTTGTCTGACCTGCCCCCCTGCCCTCCCGGGCTCACTCTCCCCCCTCCACCCCCGCAGTGAACTCTCCCCTGGCTCCTGGGAACAATCTGGTCTTCTCATCCTACCCCGGCACCCTCTTCTCCTGTGACGACTTCTACATCGTGGGCAGCGGGCTGGTGAGTGTCCCCCGCGTGTCGCCGTGTTCCCTAGGGCTGCCCATCTCCAGTCCCTGATCGGCTCCTCGGCGATCTGTCGCTAGTTTGGGGGCCTGTTTGCAGTTTTATTCGTGTGCCTTTAGCGTAAGCTGCCCCTCCCTCCGCCGTGACCTTGCCGTTTCTCACGCTGCCTTCCCTCTTGCCTTCCACATACTCCCTCTAACCTGGACAGGTTTTCTGAATAAATGTTTCCAATGTGTTGTTTTTAAATCAGTTTTTCTGGCCGGGGTCCAGACTTGTTTAGAAATCTGTTCTTGACGTCCCCGAGCCGGGGCATTGGGCCCCGAGATGGCACCGTGCGGAGGAGAAAACACACCGCTTTAAAAAAAAAATGCCCTCCTCGCCGAAGGTGCCAGTTCCCTGGGGGAGGGGCTCTCTCCTTTTCTGCTGCTCTCTGGGAGAAGCGTGGGGTTTAGTTCCCTTACGTGTGGAGAGAAGGGCGCGAGGGCCAGGCTGTGGGCTCGGGGACCGCCTTGCTGCAGTCCTGGTGGGGAAAGGAGGGGACTGTCTGGGGAAGGACAGCTAGAAGGTATCATCCAAGTCCCTGGCAGGTGTCCCGGCAAGAAATTTACCTTCTGGCGGGGTCTTTACAGTGGGCAGACACCTGTGATTTCTCTTGGTGACAGTCTCCAGAACCACACACGCCACGGTGGTCAGTCACCTGTGCCACCAATGGCAGGAGACACTGAGTTTCAGTTTGGTGGTGGTGGGAACAAAGATAGAGCATTTACCCTCCCAGTTTGCGGGCTCCTGTGTACCATCCCTGGCCGGAAATTCCCCAGGCCCCTCCAGGGCTTTGCTGGCCACACCGGTCCAAGCTCTGGCAGTGGCTTTGGATACTCGGAGCAGCGGAGCGAGGGACAAGGAAGGAACGGGGTGGAAGGAGTGGAAGAAGGTGTTCCCACCAGGCGTTGCTGTCAAGGATTGGTTTAGGAGCCGGAAGCTTGGTGATAGAATCTAGGCCCATCGGCGTACCAGCCCTGACCTTTGGCACGTCTCATAGATTCTTCAGGCCTCGCTTTGCCTTTTAGTAAAGAGGGGCGTTAGCAGTCCTGCCGCGTTTCCCCCAGGAAGGCCGTGAGATCATGGAGACTGTGGCCGTCTTCCAGGCTGACAGCCCCAAGCCGCCCCACCTTCCCTGCAGAACTGCAAGAAGGTGTAGAAATGGGGTGCTGTCTCTCTGGGCAAAGATTAGACCGACTCGGTCAGGAAAATGGGTCCGTCGGAGCGGCTCCCTGGGCCCTGTCGGGGGCTGCTCTCCAGGACAGAGCTGGACGCGTGGTCGTGAAGCCTCTCAGGGAACCAGAGAGGAGCGTGCCCCCGATCCAGGACCGAGGTTTCCAGGGACGGACCGGGCCCCATGCAGCGCTGCCCCTCGGTGGTGGCGCGCCCTGGACGTCAGTCAGGTGGCCCTGCAGCGCGGCGTCCCTTCGGCCCTCCCGCAGGTGACGCTGGAGACCACCATTGGCAACAGGAACCCGTCCCTGTGGAAGTACGTGCAGCCCCAGGGCTGCGTGCTGGAGTGGGTGCGCAACATCGTGGCCAACCGCTTGGCCCTGGACGGGGACAGCTGGGCAGACATCTTCCAGAAGTTCAACAGTGGCACGTGAGTGGGCTGCTGCAACGGTGGCCTCCTCACCCGAGAAACGGACCAGCGTCCCCTCCTCCCAACGGTCAGACCCCCGGGGACCTGACGTAGCAGCAGGACCGTGCCCCCACACCCCCGGGAGAGCCCTCATGGTTCCTACTGGAGTCGGAAGGTGTCTTACGGTCGTCTCCCTTGTCTCATACTTAGGGAAACTGAGGCTCAGGAAAGGAAAGGCCTCGGCCTTCTCCCGCAGGCTCCTCCATCCAGGGACAGGCCCTCAGAGGGAGGCCACGAAGAGAACCTGGACAGGAGGGGGGCTGTCTGAGGGAGTGGGCCTGGGTGGATGGGGGCTGTGAGCCAGAGACCCCGGAGGTGGGTAGGGCAGGGCCTTAGAACGTTGGGCAGAGAAACGGACTTTTGTTCCAAGAAGCGCTAGGGAGCCATAGACAGCTCCAGAGCAGGCAGTATGGTGAGAGCCGAGGACATCTGGCCAAGCTGCGACGTCACGGTGACAATCAGATGGCCAGACCTCCCCTGCGCCACCCCCACCCCATGACTGTGCAGGGCGCTGGGGGGAGGGGACGGCCGGGGCGGTGGCCCCGGGGTGTGGTCAGTCCCCCTTCTTGGGCACGGCAGGTACAACAACCAGTGGATGATCGTGGACTACAAGGCGTTTGTCCCCGGCGGGCCCAGCCCTCGGAGAAGGGTGCTCACCATCCTGGAGCAGATCCCGTGAGTGCCTCGAGAGGGAGGGAAGGGTGCTCCAGGCAGGCAGGTCAGGAGGCTGGAACCGTGTGTGGAAAGGCCACGAGGGAGAGGGGAAGACTCAGGACCCCGTCTACCCCAGGGCACTGGGGAGCCATCAGGGGCTCCTGAGCAGGGCAGTGCCCACAGGTGCTCCTTTGCTCACCAGTCTTGCCCCGTCTCCCTTCTCGGTCCCAGGGGCATGGTGGTGGTGGCCGATAAGACCTCGGAACTCTACCAGAAGACCTACTGGGCCAGCTACAACATTCCGTATGTCCCCTCCCCTGCCCCTCACTGCCTCACCCCTGCTCGGCTCTCCAGACTGGTCAGGGTCCCTTCCATGGATGGTCTTTTCACCCCGTGGAGCAGAGAAGCCATCTGCCCCTTCTTTGGCCAGGAAAGCCCTGCCGGTTTGGGGGCTCAGCTGCGGGCTTAGATCTGCTCCCACATGGGGGGTGGGGTTCCCCTGTGCTGGCGCCCCCTCTGACCCCGCTGCGTCTGCTGCGTCTCCTGTAACTCAGCCGCTCGATCATAACCTCTCTGGGCTCACTGTGCTCTGTCAAACAAGCGATTTGATACTTATGACCACCTCCCGGTCACCACGGCCACCGTTCCCATTTCACAGATGAGGAAATGGAGGCCCTGAGCCAATGCCTAGCTTCCCGAGGTGCCTTCCACAGCTGTTGGTGAAGTCGGCACCGGAACCCGTGTCTCTGGGACCGTAGCACCCAAGCTGGGTCAGCTCACCGTCCACGCCCCCCAACATCAGACATTGTTGCAAACCCATTGTTAGTGACAGTGCTCCATGCTGCCCCCGCCTCCGCGGCCACGGCCAGTGTGGTCAGAGGTGGTGAGCGGCCGTCTGCGTGCCCGCAGGTACTTTGAGAGCGTGTTCAATGCCAGCGGGATGCAGGCCCTGGTGGCCCAGTACGGGGACTGGTTCTCCTACGACGGCAGCCCCCGCGCCAAGATCTTCTGGCGGAATCAGTCGCTAGTGCGTGACCTGGACTCCATGATCCGGCTGATGCGGTGCGTGGGGGCGCGGACCGCGAGCCCCGAGTCCCGTGGGGCTTTCGGCGCGCTTTCCCGGCACCCATGTGACCCTCGCGACAAGCCCGGGGGTCGGGGTCACAGGGCGGCGCGAACCGTAGCCGCGGGGGGCGGGGAGCGGGGGTGAGGTGGGGGGGGCAGCCCAGTGGCGGCTTCCTCCAGTCCCGAGTGGGGGTGCCCCGTGCCTGGCACCGAGAGCCAGCTCGGAGCGGGGGCACCGGCCTCGGGAGACGCGGGGCCGTCAGGCACTCACGCGGACGTGGGTGTGAGGCTCCGAGTGACGGAGCCCCCAAGTCACGCTACACCCCAGGAAGGGGCGTCTGGCCTGGCCGGGGCTGGGGCAGTCGGGGCAGAGCCGCGATGCCGATGCAGAGGGGAGGGAGGCCGGGGGGAGGGGCCGGGGGGGGCCGTGAGAGTGGGCGGCTTGTTCCTGGCACGGCTGATGCCCCCTCCCCGCCTGCGCCTCCAGGTACAACGACTTCCTGCACGACCCGCTGTCGCTATGCAAAGCGTGCCGCCCGCAGGCCAACGCGGAGAACGCCATCTCCGCCCGCTCCGACCTGAACCCGGCCAACGGCTCGTACCCTTTCCAGGCCCTGCAGCAGCGCTCCCACGGGGGCATAGACGTGAAGGTGCCGTCCTGCCCCGGGCCTGGGGGCGTCGGGCGGGCGCGGGGTGACCCTGGGCGGGAGGCGGGGTCAGCGCGGGGCTGCGGTCGGGGTCCAAGTTAGGGTTGGGGGTCAGGGCCGTCTGGATGGGGGTGGCTCCGGGCCTAGCCTCAGCCGCTTCTGCCCTGGCCCCCAGGTGACCAGCATGGCGCTGGCCAAGGCCTTCCGGCTGGTGGCGGCCAGCGGCCCCACGTGGGACCAGCTGCCCCCGTTCCAGTGGAGCTCCTCGCCCTTCAGCGGCCTGCTGCACATGGGCCAGCCCGACCTCTGGAAGTTCTCGCCCATCCAGGTGTCCTGGGACTGAGTCTCCGTCTCTGCCCTGCCGGCTCCCCCGCGGGGCCACCCACTGGCCGCTGCACCCCGTGGGCTGCGTCTCCTGCTGTGCCCAGATCTGGGACCTGGGTCTGCCAGGGTCACTCTCGTCCAGGGCGCCTCCTGGGTGGGGCCCCAAACGGACTCCTTCGCTCCCCGTAGGTGGGCAAGTGCCGTCCTGGTCCCCTTCCCCTGCATCTCTCTCCTCTCCTCTGCTCCATCTGCTTCTGTTGCTCCCCCAGCCTGGGGCCCTGTCCTCACGCTGGCCTCTCCTGAGGGCTGGGGTTCGGGGTCCCTGCCGGGGCGGGAGGGGACTGTTTCAGTCCCTGCCTCCCAGTGTCATGCCTGCCAGTGGCTCTGGAACTTGGGGGTTTCGGCCCCGAGACCTGGGCGTTGCCCGTGGTTGGCATCCGTCCTCTCCTCTCCCTACCCCCACCCCCGCTCCTTCGGGAAGCAGCCCCCTGGTGTCCCCTCCTGGGCAGCTTCCCTGAGGACAGAAACTTGAAAACAAACAAAAACCAAAGTTTCTGGTGACTTGTGGCTGGAGGGGCGTGAGCGTCCTCTTGAGGGGCAGACGAGAGTGTCAGCCCCTGTGCTGCAGCCTCATGTCCCCTGTCCCCCAGCTTGGGCCTGCCCTTGGCCTCAGGGCAGTGCCCACAGCTCCCCTGCTGTCGGAACCAAACTGCAGGCTGTACTGCCATTAAATGAGAGGCTGTGGCCCCTGTGCTGTGCTTTCTGGGGCAGTGGGGAGAACTGGGTTGGCACCTTTGCTCCTCTCCGCTTTGGGTTCCACCATCCACCCTTGCATTGTCCTGTCCATTCTTCTGTCTACCCACCTATCCATTTATTCATTTGCTAACCCTCCTATCTGTATCCACCCACCCATCCACCATCTATCAACCCACCCACCCATCCATCCATCCATTTTCCATACATCCACCCATCCATCCATTCATCTACCCACTCACCCATCCATCCTTCCATCCATAGATCCATCCATTTTTCATCCACCTACTCATCTACCCATCCATCCATCCACACATCCATCTACCCACCCATCCATTCATCAATAGATCCATCCATTTTCTATCCATCTCCCCACCCATCCACCCACCCATCTACCCGTCCAGATGTTCACTGAGCACCTACTTTGTTCTGGGTCCTGTCCTGGGGCCATCTTGACCAACAAGACTTTCCCAAGTTCCACTGTGGGATACAGGTCAAGACAAAACAGAGCCTGTCACCATCTGACCTTAGCCGTCTGGCCGACCAATGCCAGCTCTTGTCGCGGGCAGAGGGGTCTGCCTCGCCTCTTTTGGGGGTTTTGTGCTGACATAGGCGGGATGGCAGAGGCTGGAAGCAATCCTGTTCTGGGCGGGTTTTCCCAAACCGAGCACTGGTTTAGTTCCAGTCTGTCCCCCGGGAAGAATTCTGGGGCCCCGGGGCTGTTGGTTTGCTGCTCCTTCCGGCCCTTCCCTGATATCCTGTCCCCCATAAAATACATGTTTGCCCCTCCGGGCTGGGTATCAGTGGATGGGCCTGTGTCCAGGGCAGACTTGAGGTGGGGCTCCCGCTCCCCCCTGAATCTCACAGCCCTGGCTCTTCGTTTGGGGACATGTAGGACTTGGCAGGCCTGTGCGGGTCAGCCTCGTCCTGAGGAGCTAGAGGGGTCTCAAGCCTTTGCTCCGGCCCTGGGGATTCAGTGAATTGCCTGAGGCCGCTGTGGGTGGTGCAGGAATGCTCTGGACCAGGGCGGGGTTCCTCTCGGCCCTCGAAGTCGGCAGGAGCTCTCCTTGGAAGACGGAAGACGGGGTGTTGTGGTTTGAAAGGGTTTGCGTGACTTCCTCTTCAAGTCGGCTCCTTCGGCTCCTTCCCCCGACCCTGAGATGGGGTGTAGCTGTACCCACCCCCACCGACGGGGGGCTCCCTGCTCTGCTCCCAGTGGTCCTGTGAGCAAGTCCTTCTGATCCCAGGAAGGACCTCATCTGCCTCTCCAGTGGCCGCCAACCTTGCCCCACCTCTTGCTCAGTCCCCTTCCTTTGCGTCCGGCCTTCTGCCTCCCGGCAGCTGCTGTGAGCTGGGTCCTGGCCTCCGGGTGCTCCAGGCCCCAAGGCTACAGGGATGACGGGGCAGCGTGCTCCCTGTTGAGAGCTGGGGCAGGTGGCCTGGGGGAGGGGAGGGAGGCAGACTTCGATGAAAGAGAAGCTCAAAGGACCTTCGTTTCATAAATATATATTTTTTCTTTTTCAATGAAAAAGTCTGGAATTAGAAAACTGCCCGGGGGCAGGGCGGGGCTGGGCTTCCCTGGGGAGAAGACGTGGCCCTCTGTGCCTCCCAGGGAGGAGGCCCGCCCCACGCAGGGGGCCTGGTATGGGACACGCGGGTGGCCGTGACCTAGCAGGGGTGGCTAGGACAGTCACAGAGCCGTCCCCCATGCTGGGGCTCTGGTCCCCTGGGCGCAGCGGGCTCGCGGGCACGACGGGGACGGCCGGGCTGGGCCGCAGGCTCACGGACGGACACGCAAGCACTGTGTACAGCGAGGCGCTGGATAAAACCCCGGCTCCTCGGGGGTCCCCCACCGGGGAGCAAGGCCCTCACTCCGCAGCCCGTTCTTCACGCCCAGCTGCTCCTTGAGGGCCCGCAGCTGGGCCAGACTGATGTTGCTCCCGCCACAGACGATGACCACGAGCGAGGGCAGCGGGGTCCGGAGCTTCCCCTGGGCCTGCAGCTTCTGCACCACGCGGCTGTACACGGCGGCCAGGGCCGCCCCGCAGGCCGGCTCTACCAGGATCTTCTCGTCATCTGCCGGGGGAGGGGGGGCGCATGGGGGCTGTTGGGTCACCGGGAAAGCCTGTCGGCTGCGAGCCTGGGCACAGACTCGGGTCCTGGACCAAACCTCCCATTGTTATCCTAGGCCGGCCTGCCAGGCTCCGAGGCAGCCTAGCCCACCGTGAGTGCTCCCACTGGTGAAATGATGTAGCTGCCCGAGCACTGTGCTGAGAAGGCTTGAGTCGCCCTTGGAGAGAGTTTGCCGTGGTCGATCAGCCAGACTGCTGGCACAGGAGAATTCAGTGGCAGTGTTAGTGCTGCCTTTTGTGTGTGTGTATGTGTGTGAGTGTGTGTGTGTGCACCGCCCCTGCCTCAGAGAGTCCAACCTCATTAGGGACCCGCTTCTGAAGCCACCCTGGGATTGGCTTTCTATTTTCACCCTGGCTACCAGGAAGCTCCCTGCTGTTAGGGTTCTATCAGTCTTCTTCACTTGTGGCTTTGGGCCTTTCTATTTTTACTGCTGCATTGCCTCACCCTTCATCAGTGGGAAGTTCTATCGAGAGATGAGGACAACTGTGAGGAAAATTTGTAATGAACAGGATCTCTTCGGACGCCAGGGGGGCAGCCAGCTAGTTCCTGAGCCAGCCGGGCTTGAAAGGACTTGGCACATACCCACAAACCTCTCGATGGCGGCCACTGCCTCCTGGTCGGAGATAACTTCAGAGAAAATGGGGTGTTCCCGGAACAGCTTCAGGGCCTGAGCCCCCACGGTCTTCACGCACAGGGCCTTGGCCACGCTGGGAGAGGAGGGGATGGAGGAGAGGACCGGAGGGAGGAGGGAGGCGGAGATGGGATGAGGAGGGATAGAAAGAGAAAAGTGGATTTGAGAGGGTGGAGGGAAGTGGGGTCCGTGGGCAGGTTCCCCACAGAGTGAGGTCTCCTCATCAGACACAGAGGCCTGATTGGGCTGGACAGCGTACCGTGTTCCACACCCACTGAAAAGTCCCCTTGTGGTTCCCTGGAAGGACACTCCTCCACCTGCTCAGCCCTCACTCAGCTGAGCACCACGCTGCCTGCCCAAGTCCTGTTCCATCCTTCCAGGCTCAGGATTAAGGCCACCTCCTCCAAGAAGTCCTCCAGTGACTGTCTCTATGTGGATTCTCAAATGGCCCTTCCCCCATAAACAGACACCGTGACTACTTCTTGAGGATGTATTAGGTGACGACCCTTTTACAAGCACTTACATTTTTTTTAATTTTTTTTTTTTTTTAATTTTAGAGCGTGAGCAGGGGAGGGGCAGAGAGAGAGAGGGAAACAGAATCCGAAGCAGGCTCCAGGCTCTGAGCTGTCAGCACAGAGCCTGACGCAGGGCTCGAACTCAGACTGTGAGATCATGACCTGAGCTGAAGCCAGACGCTTAACCGACTGAGCCACCCGGGCGCCCCTTACAAGCACTTTTAAATCCTCTCAACAGTGTTTGCTGCTCATTGGTCCGATTTCACGGTAGAGGAGACCCAGGCGGAGGGCGTGCGGGCCACCTGCCCACAATTACGTGTTCAGGGACTGGCTGCCTGGGCACCTGGAGCGGGGTCCGTGTGACCCCAGGACCCGCACGTGGCACCGGTGCATCACCGGCTCTATTCCCAGCTCACCTTCCCCACTCACCCCTGAGGACCTGCAGCCTGAACCAGCGTAGCCCTTAGCCCTGTCATGTGACCCATGGTAGGCACTCCCCAATTATTTCAGCTCCAACAGGGCCGGATCAGAGGCGGACACCATAGCTCCTGGGTACCAGGCTCAGGAATCCACAAGGAGTTCTTACTTGGACTCAGTCTTCCCTATCTTTGGTTGGGACTTGTCTACCCAATATCTGTCCTAGCTGCACACACAGAGACCTGATAGGAAGACATTTCCCAGCCTCCCCTGTAGTAGCTGTGGCCATGTGACCAAGTGCTGGCCAATGAGAGGCCACTGGAAGTGCTGTGTCTGTCTTTCAAGGCAGGGGGCATCGCTTCTGTCCTCGCTTTCTTTGGCCAGATGGAGTGTGGGTGTGTCAGCTGGCACTAAGCAGCTGTTTTGGGCCGTAAGGCTACAGGATGAGGGTTAATGGAGAACAAACTCAAGGAACCTGGACCCCTGGCTTCATGGAGCTGCTGGCCCTTGGACTTCCATTTTATAGAAGAGAGGAAGTAAAATTCCATTTTGTTTAAGTCACTGTTATTTGGGGCTCCGTATAATGTGCCAAACCTAATCCTAATTGAATGCCATCTGTAAAGGCCCAGAGCTGGGATATGAACGCCTTGGGAGCTGGCGCTGTGTTTTTTCACCACGCTGTCCCCGGGATCAGCAATGCTGGCACCCACTAGGGGCTCAGGAACTGGTCAGCAAGTTAACGAGGTGTGCAAAACCCTGCCTCGGGGACCTTGATAAGTCATGAATAGCAAACTCTTCATGTGAGGAGATGTGACGTTCATGGTTCCAGAGTCACACAGACTTGGGTTCGGTCCCAGCAGTACTGCTCATGGGCTGTGTGACTCTGGGCAAGCCTCAGTTTCCTCATCTGTAAAATGGGACCCACACGGGGCTCTGCCAGGCCCGAGATGGGCTCCCCAGGGCTCACTGCACACCCGAGGCAGGCGGCCCGCTTCTCACCTGGTGACCTGGGGCAGGGAGACGAGCTTGCCGGCGGTGGTGGCGGCGTGGAAGCTGTGGGCTCCGGCGGTCTCCATGGCGATGACGGGCACGTCCCCCCAGCCCACCTCCTGCAGCCCCTGGACCACGCCGCACAGCAGGCCCCCGCCGCCCACCGACAGCGCGATGGCCCCTGGCTTTGCACTCAGCGTCTCCTTCAGTTCCTTCACGATGGACGTGTGGCCTTCCCTGGGGGGCGGGGGGGGGGGCGGCTCAGGGCGGGGCTCCTCCCAGCAGCCCACGGCTTCGGGCGCCGCCTCCTCCCCAGCTCCACCCTGGTTGTCCACAAATGTGGCAGCTGGCGCTGGCGGGAGAGGGCACCCCTGAGAGCCGCCCTCAATCAGTGGCTGTGGGAGTCCAGCCACTCCCACAGGCGGGTAACTCATCCACACGGGCTCCCGGGGGCCCCCAACGGAGTCAGTGCCAGCTGGCCACGAGAGCCCGGTCTCGGCGCCCTTCCCCTTCCCCCATGAGTCGCCAACCAGGTGAACTGCTTTCTCTGAAATCTTTGTCTCTGCGTCGGCTTCCGGGGGCACCGGGCTGCAGACGCCCGTGCATCTGAGCTCACGCGTTCATTCGTGGCCACGGCCATGGCCACGGCCACAGAGAAGGGCGCTGATGCACGTGCGCGTGCATCTGCGCTCGGGCCGGGTGTGTGCTCTACGTGATGGGGTGCGCACGCACCGACGGCGCCGTGCACAGGGCCATGGGGACGCGCACGGCGGCAGTCGCGCCCCCGGCGGTGGCTTTGGGCCCCACGTACCAGATGAGGGGGTCGTCAAAGGGAGGGATGTAGACCCAGCCCGGGTTGTTCTTCGCCAGGGCCTTGGCCAGCTCGAAGGCCTCGTCCAGCATCTGCAAGACCGCAGGGGAGGTTGGAGGGGGTGAGGGGCTGGGGGCCCCGCCCGCCGCCAGGTGGCCCCTGCCCGGGGCTGGCACTCACCTCGCCCACCACCGTGACCATGGCACCCTCGTTCTTGAGCCGCTCGATGGTGAGGGCGGGTGTGGTGCTGGGCACCACGATGGTGGCCGGGATGCCCAGCTTCCTGGCGGCATAGGCGGCTGCCATGCCCGCGTTGCCCGCTGCCGTGGGTGGAGGTGGAGAGTGGGTCCGTGCAGGAGGGCCTGGGAGCCCCGCTGGGACCGCTCGCCTCCACCCTGGGGGCTCTGCACGCCCCCCTGAGCGACTGTCCCCTTGGGGTTCCAAACTGGGGCTGCTGCAGGTGTTTGTAACGGCTCGTTGCTAGGGAAACCAGGGCCCAGAGAAGTAGAGCGCCTGGCCCTGGGACACACAGGAGGAGGCCTGCAGGCCACTTACCTGAGGAGCAGACGAAATGTTCACAGCCTTGCTCAGCCCACTGCGGAGACGAGGGGGAGGGTCAGGCCCGCCTCCCAGGCGATCCCTGGGCTCTCCCCTCCCCCACGGAGTGTTTCCCACCGGCCACTGCTTCCCTCACACAGACTTGGCACTGCCCTCGCCTCTCCGACGACATCGCCCTCCCCAAAGAGCCTGGCTCAGGGACCAGTTCTCGAGAAGACCCTGTCGCCTGGGCACCCCTTCCCTAGAGGGACTGCTGACTGCAGACTTGCGGGCATTGTGGGGCTTCACACGGCATGGCCTCCGCCCGTGGAGGGAAGAGGACCTGTGCCCCTCACTCAGACGATGCGGAGCCCATCCCGTACCATCTTGCAGAGGTGTCCGATGCCCCGGATCTTGAAGGAGCCTGAAGGCTGGGCGCTGTCCATCTTGAGATAGACGGTGGTGCCCGCCACCTTGGACAGAGACATGCTGTCGCGGACGGGGGTCCTCACGTGCAGGGGCTCTCCAGACGTCATCGCTGGGCGGGAGGGTGGAAAGCCGGATGGTCAGAGGGCTGGCCTGGCACCAGCTGCTGCCCCACGGCCCTTGGCGGGCCTCCCAGCGGCCCCTCCCCTCCCCTCCCACGAGGCCGAGGAAAGCGCCCAGCATCCCACACACCGGAATTCAGGTCTCAGCCGAGCCACCTGCTCACCGGTGGCATCAGACAGGCGATACCCCCTCAGCTGCAGTTGCCTCATCTGTAAAATGGGGCCAAGCGCCCCCCCCCAGTACATGCCGTTCTGGGGTTCTGGGAAGCTGTGACCGTCAGAAACAACGTTCAGACCTCGCACCTCCCAAGGGGCGTGAGGTGGAGAAGGATTTGCAGGTGTTGATTGAGAGCAAGCAGCAAGACGGTTAAGTGCTAAAGAAGGGCCAGGAGAGCAAGTCTGCACGGTCTGTGCAAAGACATGGGGACACACACACACACACACACACACACGATCATATGCTTCTATGTCCAGAACATCTCAGGAAACACACAAGAAACTCACTAGGTGAGTTTTGCTATGTATACGTATTACTTATTTAAATACATGGATTTTTTTATACCAACCGTTGGAAAGCCCTGTACCCAATTAGAGAAAGCTGTTTATTATTATTGATACTAATTATTATATTATTTCATAATTGCCTATAAAATAGTGCCAGGCACTATTTTAAACTTTACAGATATATATTATTTTAAGTTTACTTATTTATTTTGAGAGAGAAAGAACACGAGCAGGGGAGGAGCAGAGAGAGAGGGGGCGGGGAGAGAATCCTAAGCAGGCTCTGTGAAGTCCGCACAGAGCCTGATGCGGGGGTCAGTGTCATGAACGGTGAGATCTTGACCTGAGCCAAAATCAAGAGTCAGACGCGTAGCCGACTGAGGCCCCCGGGCGCCCCAAGCTTTACAGATACCCACTCACGTGTCCCTTTTAACACTCCTCGGAGGTGCCACCAACACCCCATTCCCCAGTGAGGGAATGGGCTCGGATTGTGTTTCCTAGGATGGCCCCTGCAAGCCCTTCCCATCCCTTTCTGTGACATGGATGCTTTTCTCAGTGAGGGGCGGGGCCCGAGTTTCCTCTCCCTGGACCCTGGAGGGGGGTGGTTGGTGGCTACAGTTGGAAATGACACGAGCTGCAGTGTGCTTATAAGTGACGATGGACTCTCCAAGGAAAAATAAAGTCCCGATTTGCAGCGGGTGCACTTCTGTCCTTCACTGGGGCCACTTCCAAGCTACCTACATGTTGTCATTAAATATGGAGCCGGCAACAGGTGGCCCGGTCTGCCGGCCCCAGGGCAGCCCCGCTCCCGAGTCCCATAAGGGGACACGGCCTCCACCTGGTCGCCTCTCTGGGGCAGCTCCTCTCTCAAAACCCAGCTGGCAGGATGGGACTAAGCCCAGGCCACAGGCAGAGGCCACATGTGGGTGTCCTACCTGACAGCTGATGGCCAGTGTCACCTGCCAGACGTCGGGGGAGGGGGGAACCTTGAGATGTCACACACTGAGAACTGCCCCACTGCGCCCTAGAGCCATGACAGACAACAGTACGATGAATGCTGTTGACCTTGGGCCAGTTTCTCACACAGCCATAGGGACCGGAATATTAATGTGACTTGTCCCAGGCCACACGGCTAGTGAAGGCGGGGAGGCAGGGTTCGGTGGGACAGTCTGGCCCCAGAGCTCCCGGCGGTGGGTGAAGCTCAGCCTCCCCTCTGCACAGGCTCTGGGTGACGGAGAAGCCGAGGTGGCCCAGAATCTGGCCGCCACACACATGCCGTCCTTTCGTCTCCTGGAGTCTCCCCAGCTTGGGCTGAGCCGGAACTGACCAGCAGACGGTTGGCTGAGGGGCTGCCTGGCCTCCTCAGGTCCTTCTCCATCCCAGAAGGCCAGGCGCAAGGCTGGCTGCCCCTCCACTGTCCCATTTCCAGTGACGCCACCCGGCGCAGCCTGCTCTGGCCGAGGCCTCCAGCTCAGCCCTTTAGCTCCCAGAGAGGGCCATACATGCCTGGCTCAGAAGAAAAGTGAGGGATGGGGTTCCTGACCACCTCACCAGCCTTAGCACCCCCAAATATGGAGAGCTGATGTCTGTCTGAACTAATTAGCATTCAGGGCCTGGGAGTGGGCCCGGGGGGGGGGGGCCCTGAACAGGTACCGCTTCTCCCCTAGATGTCTTGAGCCAAAGCCAGAGACCGGATGCACCCCCTTGCAGACACATCCCCATATCGATTTGATTATTACCCCCCGACCCGGAGGTTACTCCTGAAATGAGGGCACCCCCGTTCTGGCTGACGGGACCTGTGTGCATCACCAAGCTCTGGCCTCAGGGAGCTCCGTTCGGGGAGATTTGGGAGCCTCTGCCCTCACCTCTGCCTGGTTGCATCACGGATGCCTTCGGGTGAGGGGCAGGGACCCCCTATGGACATCCCTTTCTCCAACACAACTTCCCCAGGGGGTGTGCCGAGCACGGAGGAGGGAGGACTCTGGAAGCTGCTGTCTGTCTATGTGTTCCCTCTCGCTCAGAAGTCACCTCCCCCATAGCAAGCGCTCAGTAAAGACGAACTATCGTTACATCTGGACTGGACATTTTAAGTGCATGATCTCTTCTCACCCTTACAACTGCCTTATGAGGAAGGGTCCCTTATTAGCCCCATTTTAGAGAAGAGAAAACTGAGGCCCAGAGCTAGATGCCAACAGTGGCCAGTCTGGCTTCAAAGCAGGGGTTTTTATACTCAAAGTTCTCTATCTCCTCCTCTCGCCCTGGAACCTCCCCTCTCCCCCGCTGTCCACAGGCACTCCAGTCTGGGGCTGGGGGCGGGGGCGGGGGTGGGGGTACTTACCTGGTCAACGTGGTGGAGCTGGGCGGCTGGACAGAGCGTGCAAGGCAGGAAGGGATGGGCCGCTGATGATCTAGATGGATAGACTGGGCGAATGGCCTTCGGACAGAGGGAGGGTAGATGGACAGACAGGTAGAAGGTCTCCTGGTTTGTCCCTGGGCCTACGGGGTCGGGGCCTAGGGGCTGAGGCTTTATTCCCCAGGCGCCTCCTCGCAGCCAATGGAGCGCCGGGGCTGGCCCCGCCCCCGCCAGGCCCCGCCCCTGGCCAGAGGCCCAGGGCCTTCCAGTAGGGGAGGGGGAAGCTGGCCCGCTGCTCCGCTGGCAGCCTCCTCGGGGCTCTCCCCCTTTCACCCCTCTCCTCGGTGGCCACCTCCCTTTCCCCACCCCCAGCTTCTTCTCTTCCAAGTGCGAACAATAGCTACTTTCCAAGGGCTATTCCCAAGGGCTCACAGGAAGATGGCCCCAGCAGACCGTGGGTGCTGTTACTGTCCTCATTTTACAGAAAGGGAAGCAGAGACCCGGACCTAACAGAGCTGAGCCGGCATTTGACCCCAGTCGGCTAGAATCTGAGCACAGGTCTTTATGGCCTTCCTCTGGCGTTCTTGATGACTCTCTTGTCTTGAAGGGGCAGACAGCATTGTGGGTATGGCCTGGGCCCGTCAGGGTTCAAATCCTGGCTAGCTGTGCAGCCCTGGGCGGGTCAGTTTGCCCCCTGGAGCCTCCCTTGGCTCATCTGTAAAATGGGGATGAAAAATGGAACCACCCCGCCCCCGGCGGATTAGATGACTAATAACGTGTGCACCTGCGGGCCGGGAACGGCGTGAGTGTTCAGTAAGCATTGGCCGCCATCGGCATCCTCCTCACCGGCGCGTGCACCTGAACCTCCTCCCTGCCCCGCGCCGAGCCTCCCGTCCGTCTGCCTCTGGCTGTGCGCGGGGGCCGCGTGTCCATGGGGATTTGCGCACGCACACGTCCAGCTCATGGTTCCCTGGCCCCTTCAACAAAGCCCTCTTGTCCCGCTGGCCAGGACAAGAATAGCAGTGAGGCAGAGGGAGTGAGGGCACAGCCGGCCCGCACAGCCGCCCTCTCTGGGGGACGAGCTGGCCTTCCACGGGCTCGCCCAAGCCCCCTCCTCAGTGCCTCGTCCGCGGGCATGCGGTGGAGACACGGCGCAGCAGAACTGAAGACGGGGGCGTCGTGAAGTTCACGTGTAGACACAGCCTCCCTGTGTGCACCTGAGTGTATACAGCTGGCGCTCACGACGCCGGGGCAGCTGCTTGCGGCCGATTGATCCCTTACCAAGGGTTGCTCTGTGGGGTCTCACTTAACTCTCGAAACACCAGGTGAGTGGATGTTTTGCGCCCATGTCACAGGTGAGCAGACAGGCTCAGGATTGAGTTCCTTTTGGACACAGGACTGAAGAGAGGGCGGAGCGGGGGGCCGGGAGGGGGGTGGTGGGCAGCATCTGATCCAGGTTGGTCACATTCAGAGGCCCCGAATGTAGGCATTGGGTGCATCTCGACGTGAGGTTATCCCCACAGCCGCGGGGAGGACAACCATCACGATGCAGGATTCGATTCCTCTCCAGCCCAGCAGCAGGGCTGTGATGGAGGGCGGCGGGGTGGGGGTGGGGGTGGGGAGGGGTGGCCGGCAGGGAGCTGCCAGGGACCGAAAAGAGGAGAAAAGACCAAACGTGCACCGGGGTTGTCACATCTTTCTGAGCACATCCATTCTTTTAAAAAATAACACTCCACTGAGCTATAATTCCCGTGCGTAGTATAGCTCACCCATTTATGGAGTATCAGGTTTAGAAAATGTCATTGCCTCAAAGAAACGCCTGTCCCTATTAACACGTGCTCCCCTGGGCCCCCGCCCTGCGGGCCCCAGCAGTCACCAGGCTGCTTTCTGCCTCTGTGGAGTCTCCTGTTTGGGCATCTCCTATCAGTACTCCGTACCTTTTTATGGCTGACAATGCTCTGCTGGGTAGAGGTGCTTTTCTTATGTACATGTGTGGGTGCCTGTGCGGTTCTGTACCCCGTCATGTGGACGGGGACCCAACACCCGAAGAGGGCCGAGGCCTCGCCAAGGTCACACTGGGCACCGAGGGGAGCAGAACTGGGAAGAGTGGACGTGTGACGGGGACATTCTGACCAGTCAGCTCGGGCCCGCGACCCTAGCATCCTGAGGTGTGTCAGTTTTCATAGAGCAAGGAAGTCACTTTTCTGACGGGCCCAAGTTCAAACCGGACTTTGGTCACCGACTTGCTGTGTGATCTTGGATGGGTTACTTAACCTCTCTGTGCCTCAGTTTTATTTTTTTAACTGAGAGTAGAGTCCACTTCTTAGATTGGTTATGAGGATTTAAACCTAACTGGTGTAAAGTTCTAAGGCTAGTGTCCAGTGACTGGTGGACGCCTCATGGGTGTTGGTCACCTTTATTTTCTGGTACTCAAGAAGGCATTGAGTTCCTCGCTCTGGGTGATGGGGAACAAGGGCTCTTCTCTTCCATCTCGTTCTCCTTTGAAAGGTCTTCAGAAGTAGGGAAAGAAAGTGCAAGTCACCCTCTCCCATTTAACAGACCGGCAAACTGAGGCCTGGATCTATCTAATGTAGGAAGGCGGGAGGGCAGCACGGACCTGGTCCCAGGAGGAGGGATGGGAGTCCGGCTGGGGAGCCTTGGGCAAGTTGCCTCTCTCGCCTCCACCTGTGGCTCTATTACATCACACCTTTTCCAGAAGTGTCCCCGGGGACGGCCAGATCAGTGTGTCCTTGGCTGCTGGTGGCGGGACCTCTGACGATTGTTTTCACAGCGCAGAGAGGAACAGGCAGCTCTCCTGTCTGTTTGCCCACCCCGAGGGGCGCAGCCAGCCCTGGAGTCTGCTGACTGGTTGAGGTCTCTGGCTCCGGAGTCCATCAGACCTGGGTTGAAAGTGACACCCTGGTGTGACCTCAGAGCAGTCACTTAGCGTCCCTTAGCCTCAGTGTCTTGGCCTCTGGAAATGGGGACGATGAGACGCAGTGGGTCTGGGGGTGACAGCCTGGGGCTGGGCACGGAGCAAGGCATCCAAGAGCAGTAGCCGCCCTTCGGATGGTCTTCGAGGCCATTATCCTGATCCGGGACCTTCCCACACTTCCGGATCCCCGTTGCCTGAAGTCTTCCTTCCTCATTCATGTTTCCACCCCGTCCAGTCGGGGTTGGGGGCTCTTTGGGATTCTGCCGCCCGGCAGCCCCTGGAGTCTCTCCCTGGGGGCTCGTGAGCAGCCTTAGGACAGGTTCGTATTGTCCCTTACCTGCCGGATTCCCTACTCCATCCTGTGTCCATGCGACATCCTGTCGGGCACAGGACAGCCCCCCACCAAGGTTAAGAAAGTCTGCTTAAAGGTAATATGGAGTGAGACCAATACCTCCCTCATTCTCCCTTCTCTACTTCTATTAACATGACCGGGAGAAATTAATTAATCCCACCTGGGTGAAATGTGCTTTCTCTACAAAGCTGTTGTTCTACATCCAACTGCTATTCAAAACTGACCTTCAGAGAAGTTAAAAGATTTTTTTTCTTGGTGAAATTAAGCCAATCAGATAAGTCCTGTCTTGTTTTGGACTTGATGCACTTGACCTCTGTGGCTTCTCCTGTGGGACTTGGCATTCAGCCCTCCTCCTGTGTATTCTCCGGGCGTCAATCCATCATTTGATCTGATCAAGCCTTTGTGACCCCTCCTTCGGTCAGTCGACTGCACCGCCTGCGTCCCGGCTTTGCGTCATCCCAAGATGTGACTACGGTCTCTTGGTGAGCCCTTATGGCTGAAACCAGCCACGGCCAAGGTCAGGACCCCAGGGCCACACTGGGCCTCCTCGTGGGTCCAATTGACACACGACGGGTGGAGTTGGCTAGCTCCAGATGACCTCTGAGGGATTTTGTCCAAAGTTCATAGAAAAAAATCAAGGTTCTTGCAGCAGGATTAACTCTCAGACCACACACTCCACGTGTAACAAATGGAGACTTCTTTATTTTCCCCTAACCCCGCTTAATTTTCTACTTTAATGATTTTTTAATGTTTTTTTTTTTTTTTGAGAGAGGGAGACAGAGCGCAAGTGGGGGAGGGGCAGAGAGAGAGGGGGAGGGGCAGAGAGAGAGGGAGACACCGAGTCCGAAGCAGGCTCCAGGTTCTGCGCTGTCGGCACAGAGCCCGACACGGGGCTCGAACCCACAAATGGCAAGATCATGAGCTGAGCTAAAGTCAGACGCCCAACAGACTGAGCCCCCCGGGCGCCCTCCAGCTGAATTTTTATTTGAAGCGGATAGTTAACTGGACACAGTAGGGGCATTCTCCGCTCGCCAGAGATGGTAGGGACATTCAGGGACCCGGGCAGAGAAGGTGGGGTGCCGGTGGCTCTCAGTTGCCTGTCCCCCATCCCAGCTTGCCTGGGGGCCCTTCCTCATCCCCAGGCACATGGGCCCTTCTCCTAGAGCCTGGGGTCCGTGGCAACCATTCCAGAGAATGTTTGGGACCTCGAGGCGCCTCCCCCTGAGTTGTGGCCGCTGCCACAAACCCTTTCTCTGACTTTGCTGTGCCCTCCGTGCCCCGAGGCAAAAACGCACCCCTACTTGTAGGATGCCCACCTCCTCCTCTCCCTGTAGCAGAGCTCAGGAGTAAATTCCCCCCAACTGTCAGCCTGCAGGGCGGTTGCAAGCCGGGGCTTAAAGGTTTGGTGGCTCGAAACTGCCCAGTGTGGGGGTGCGACACCACGGACATCAGCAGATGCCGTGGATCAGGACTCTTTTTTTGCTTGCTTGCTGGCTTTCCGTGTGTCTCTTTGTCTCTCTGTCTCTCTCTCCTCCCCGGGGAGGGAAGCGAGGGGGAGGGAGTGACAAGTTCATGTGCTCAGAGGATCGGTCCTCCCCTCACCCATGCCGCAGCCGGCTCACTGG